>JAZGTJ010001460.1:0-56014 GCA_036877575.1 Botia almorhae | reverse complement strand
AGACGAACACTCTTGATAAGAACATTCAGTTCTTTATATCTGAGAAATGCTTTAATAAGTACAGTGACCTGAGAGTTAATATCTAGAGAGACACAGAGAGAGAGACAGACACAGAGACAGAGAGAGACAGACACAGAGAGAGAGAGACAGAAAGAGAGAGATTGGTGTGGTTATTTTTCAGACACTTCTCAGTTGTATTCACAATACACACACACTGTACTTTATTATTATTGTTGTTGTTGTTGTTTGTTTGTGTGTGTAAATGCTCTCACTGTTCCCCGGATCAAACAGCACAGGAACTGACGGACGTCTGATCTCAACAGGAAATATCACCTCATGGTTCTCATATGAGAAGTTCACTACAGACAAGAAATATATTTACGTTAACTTGTATAGTTCAAATGTAGATTTTTAACTGTAGAAAGACATGCTCCTGTTGACAACATCATTTATTCGCTCGTTTAGCAAACAAAGTGTCGAAAACAAACTTCCCATTGGTTCAACCTACAACAGCTGACAAAAGTCACCTTATGTGGGCAGAATTTATTTATTCTTTAACTGTTGACATAGCCATAAATAACTCACACACAGTGTCAATAAAATCTGTAACTGCTTACTTGACAACCAGATGACACAAAGTCAGGTAAAAAAAACAATATCAGCTAGTCACGCCAAAGCGGTTTAGCCGATTCATCACAAATACTTCTCCAAAAATATTGAGTTGTTTTCTGATTATTGTGCGCTTTGAAGCTCTGAATACAGCAGACCACACCTCACACACTACAGCTGTGGTCTGGTGTGGGGGGGGAATATGCTGGTTACCATAGACACCTACATTCATATGAGAAAATGGCATTATGAATGACAAAATCTTGCAAGCTATTTTTACAATGAAAAACAGGTTGAAACACGTCTGTATGTTTTTACACTTCAACTGAAGTCGTTATCTACACTTTGACAATTTAAGATAATTTGTTGTGGATGTGCTCAGAAACACGTCACATGCTCACATGCGTCAACCGGTTCGGCTGACCGAGAAAATCAAAACAAGCGGTTCTGGGTTTCTGGCTGTGTTTACATTGTGAAAAGCCTAGAGCGTGATTACCATGGTAGAAATAACGCGTGTCATCACATGCTTTCTGCAGCATATACAGCTAAAGGGCTAAATAAAGGGTGTGTCTACACTGTTATTTCACCAGCACACCTTTAGCTGTTAAACCCCAGGAAAGCCAGGTGCAACAGTGTGCATGCCAGGATAAAGCGTTCTGATCAAAGTAGGATTCAGACAGAACTCAGACACAAATGTGTCAGAACGTTCACTGCATGTAAGTGCCAAATTTCCAGTGAAGAAATTACACTACCCACAATCTCCACCAATCAGAGGAGTCACTGGTAGTCAACATGGAAATTGAAATTGTGTCAAACGTACACGCCAAAGAACTGTTTTATAAACCTAGAACTATTTTGGAAGCGTCAGAAAACCCTATGGACAAAACTACTGAAAAATACTTCCAAAACCACACTTAAAAAAAGTCAGGGTTGTGCTCTACTGACGTCAAAAAACGTTCCTCACCGAGATCTTCAGTCTTGATGTGGTAGATGGTGCTGGTGTAGGTCACTCTCCTCAGAAGGTCATTGAGATGTTGGAGGTTGGTGGAGGAGATGGTCAGAACTTTCTCATTCTGGCCAATCACCTGTTCTTCTTGCTGAAGATCGAGTACAGACAGCACCCCCTTCCTCACACTCAGTGACACCTGCAGACGTTTGAAATCTCTTCAGATCGTGTTCAACTTTAACTCATGATCCTCCACCCTCAAAACACAGAGATACATCACCCACACACACCAAGCGCAGTATGTGTAAATATAGCTTTGTTTTACACTTCAAGTGTAACACAGTAACACAGTTCAAATAAAGGAAGGAAGGCAGATTCCCATACAGAGAGAGCTTGAATCAAACCAGAAGGGGAAACACAGTGACCCTCCACCTTTAACCCAAAACTGTATGGAGCAGAACAAACCTTGTAATCGGTTCTGTTTTTTGTGTGCAGAGCTAGACCTTTAACAATGACATTTCTTCAGTTAATACAGAGAGAAATATATAAAGCATTCTGTACTTTCATTTAATGTCAGCTACTGAAAACCTAAATATATATTCAGGTATATATTTATACAGAAATATTCAGGGTCACATCCATACAGCAATCACTAAGTAACGTGATTTAAATACATTTCTATGTAAAGATGCAGGACCAAAAAACATTTGATGTCTTACTCGCCTGTCAAGCTATGTATTTACATATCCCCGCCCACCCAGTATGTTCATGTTTTAAAAGAGGCGTGGCTTTGAATAGCACTCTGAAAGGGGGGCGGGGTCTTAAGCTTTACAAGCTAGCTTGCCACTGCTAGCTAGTTTCCCTACCTTTAATCTTTTTAAACTGATTTGTGTCTTTCTGTAATGTTGTTTGTAATGTGCTTCCAGTGAAACTGGAAATGATGCAGAAACACACCAGGAATCAGAGTTCTGTTCATGGGGGCCACTCGGAATCCTCTGATTGGATACTGGAGAGGTGTGTTGGCCGGAGCGAGAAGCAGCACATCGTTCTGTTTGCCCGTCCTGAGAGAGTCAAACGGGACAAACTTGTAAATAAAAAATGAAGATAAGAGATTTGAATATGATCAGAGGAACATCATGAAGGAATCTCACAGAACCTGATCTGGTGCTGTCTGTATTCTTCTGCCCGTCGCTTCTGGAGGTCTCCTAACTCCTCCTTTGACACATACTGGTTTGCGGGTTCTGTTTCTTGGCAGGTACAGGTCTGAGGGCTGTCATTAGGAAACGGCCCTATACTGAGACGATGAGAAGTAATTCCTGTTAAACAACTGACGGCTTTCACATGAAGACAGTTGTATTTCTGTAATGACTGCGACATCATGACACTGGCTCTCTCTGGATGTTGCTGGGCAGAAGAATTTGCTCACCTTTGTTGGGGGAAACCGGGAATTTGTGCATCACTGTCACAGTCTGTGAGTTTTGGAAAGCTTGTGAGAGAAAAAGGGACATCAGCATGTCATTTACATGTTCATTTGCAACTTCTGTCTGTAACTGAAACTCAAATTAAAAATCATACAGAATTGTTTGAAATACCTTTCAGTAACCCACGATTTCAATTTAACAACAAATCACTTGGTTTATATTATACGTGTATTTTAATATAATTCTTGTAAAGGCTACAATAATGTAAATACAACATTTTAAAACAACCTCATAAACGTCGACAGATTTATTAGTCATGTGTATTACTCGTCTGCTGTAACAACAGCTTATTCCTAACGTTTAAACATAACGGCATAACTATATATAATAATTACATCAAATGTATTTCTGACACTGAATCTTCGTGCTTTTCCGTCTCTGAACGGCTTTTTCCGCGACGCACGCCTGAAATACCAGCGTTTAAACAATCGTGGAAAACAGGAAGACAAAGTCCACATCATACCTCAGGATCTGCAGAGAAGGTTTATTCCAGAAACTATCGTCCATGTAATATAAACTTATCAGGAGGAGAAAAACGACGAGAAAAACGACGATTAAAACGCGATGGTTTCGGGACATGATGATAAAATAGCTGTGCCGGTGAATAAAACAGGAAGAAAGTCGATGGGTTCACGACGTTACCTTCCCTAATTATTACCATTTACAATCCCCAGCACTGGTCAAAAAGCGTCCGGTCGTGCTGCAGGTGTGCGGCAGAAGAGCAGATCCGCGTCTTTAAGGAGTGGCTCTGACACTAGATCATCCTCCCCACATGCTCACGTATTCCTTACATCATCATACACATGATGTATAACCTGACCCGAGGTTCACTCAGACGTGTAAATGTTGTGATCTCCGACATCCAGCGGATTGTCTAACAGAAACGCGTCGCTCTTTGGTCAGCAAAGCAGTTCTTCTGTTGACAGTCACGTGAAAACGGCAGCGCTCACCTGTGTGCAGGTAGAGCGTCAAAATCTGACCCTCTGCAAAATGACGACTCCTCTGTTTCCTCCTACTATGACTGAGATTATGATTGGATGTGGGGCGGGTTTAGCAGCCCCCTAATGTGTGAACCAATCAGAAGCAAGGGGGTTTATGTTCGCTACATAAGCGAGATATCTTTCCTGCTTGTATGTAACTAAGATTGCAGCAACATACTCACTAAACCTGTTTTCACCGTCATGGTGCCTTTCTCCGGACTGTTTTTAAAAATATATATTTCCAGGAAAAGGCCATTAGTTCCAGGCTAATCCATTATATTTGGAACAAATGACCAAACTAATAGCCAAGCTTATTCCAAAAAGGAATAAGGAAGTTTGTGTTACTTGAACGATCAGCAAAAACCATTAAACATTACATAAGAGATTAATTAATAAACTGAATCAGAATTTGTGTGTTGACTTTCTACAAATAAATAACTCAGATTCTTGTACTCCTGAGATGAAACATTAATTATGTTTGGCAGGCTAAAGGGATCAAACCTGCTTTTAAAATGATTTAAAAACGAATGCAACTACTTGAACTAAGGCAGGGATGTATTTTGTGGTCATAGGAGCAGAACAGACATACACGTGGACTGGAAACCTGGTGTCACATGCTTGTTATTTGTTTTTGTTTTTTGGAGGACAGAAGTTCCCTGCGGACAGTGGACAACTCATCACTTTGTAATTGGTTAGGACACAAGCCGCGTTCAGCCGGATAAAGGGACCCGGGCCTCATTCATTTCACTTATGCTACTGTAAATACTGAACTATATGTGTGTAAAGCTCCAATCTGTAACAATCTCTGTTTGAAACACAAAACTGCAGCTTACATTATATTATATGTACTTTATATGCGTGTGTTGAAGTCAAACGAAGCCAAACTGACATTTCCAGGGAAATCCGACCCGACAGCTCAGATTATAAATCGTTATTATAAATTTACTGTTGCGAGACAGTTTTAAACACTGATTGTCATGTACTTGATCAGTAACTGAGTTTTGTTTATTTTCAACAAAAAAGTATGTATTGCAGCTTTAAATGTGATTGTTTTATCATAGAGTTTTTTTAATTAAATTTGTAAGGCGGATCCTTTTGACTCACTCCATCTTTTGCACCAGTAAGCATCACCTGCGTTCATTGGCATCACAATCTGGTGCAGATTTTGTAGTTGGATTCAGAAAGTTGCTCGTTGACGCCATCTAGCGATTATTAACGGAACCGCAGTGGAACTACTGTACATGTTATCTGAACGACTCGTTCACAAACATTATCAGAGGAAATCTTAAAACAAAACAAATCTAATCTCATACATCATCTTTCAGTATCATTTTATATAGGGTTAAATACGTACTACCTTAACGCAACAAGTGAAGAGAGACTTAAGATTCAAGCGGACACATTCTTTGTGAAGTGTCAAACTACAATGTAGTTTTTTGTAACTGCATTTATAAAAGGATAAAAAGGCATCCGACAGATTAAATGGCAAACGCATGATTTAAAAAAAAACAACAATTTAAATGAGCCATTAAAAAGATATGGGTATTGTTTTATAAGTGATTTATACGTTTTATAAGCGATTATTTTTATGAAAAAACGAATAATTAACATTTAATATATATGAAGACACCTTTAATTACAAACGCTTTTTTAATATACATATGAAACCTATTGAAACGGTTAATTACCATTAAATAATTAATAACTCACTGTTATACAAGATTGATTTTGTTACACATTGTTTATTACGAGCATTTCCCGCACGAGGGCAGCAGAGTCACGTGCTCGCCCTCATCTCCATGGGAACCGTGTTGAGCGATCGATTCACGGCGCATATTAATCCATAATTGTAATAATTTCATACATTCAATTCGCATGCGTGTGTGGACTTGTATTTTAAATTATTGTATCCTAATAAATCTAATGCTGTGTTAATACGTTTTATTCTTTAATGACTTTCAGACAGAAACGTTTTCACAGTTAAAAATCAAGTTAAAGTTTAGAGTAAAACCAAGAGTAATGTTGCATTTCTGTACAGAAACATGAAATAAACATAAAATATAGTTTTTAATAATAACAAATTTCACTGTTATTATTTTAGTGTATTTTATCATATCACACAATATTTTATAAGACAAAATTCCCTCTGGCAAACACTCTCAGAATCTTAAGATGTTTCGCCTCACAAAGAGCTCAGATGAACAGATGATGAACAAGAGTCAAGTGGAGAGATGAGCTGTAATCTTGTCATCTTTATGACATCACAGAGGAAGGATTTGTGTTGTGTTGAGGTGCGGTCAGAACACAGAGTCTCTTACACACGTTCGGTATCAGTGTAGACGTCTTGATATGATCTCAAACAACAGTTAAACCTGCTTTTGTTCTGTCACTCCATTAAAGCAAGAGATTTATCCTTCTATCAGTCCCCAAACGCTTCTGTTACAAAATCAATCAGTGCCCGACAACACCAGATCAGATAGTGTCGAGTGATTTATTCATCACAAACCATCTCCAAACACTTCAGTGGTACACCGTCATTCTCATGAGAAGCGATGCATGCTACGACAACAGTGGCCATTAAAAGATTCAGTTGTTTTTAGCAGGTAAAGGACGATTTGAATCATCTTATAAATACAGATTAAATATCCGAGCAGAATTCAGATCGGCTGTTTCATGGCAGAACTGGTCCAAACTAGTTCAGTGGCTCTGAGCTGGTTTTGTTCAAGACCCAAATTTTACACGACATCTCTGTTTGGGCCTGTCTGGAAGGCGGAGCTTTAAAAAAAAGAGGCGTGTCTAAACGGGGTGTGTCTAAACCGTGGCATATAAAGTCTGGCAGAAACTTTAGAACGGCTAACATCAGATTTATTCTGCCCAGCAGCACAGATGTTTATTCTCAACACTTCCACTGGAAAGATTTTGTTCAAGTGACATTTGAGTGAAACCAAATTTAGCCGAACAAACATATCTGTGGTGAATTGCTCTGTGTGGTGGGAGGGAAACAGTGAGACGTTTGTATTGTGAGGCACCAGTTGCTAAGGCACTCAGAAAGAGTGGAGATCCATCTGTAGATGTGTATTTATATCACACATGAATAATTAGCTGAAATGAGGAGAGAATAAGCGTTTGTGAAGCGCTGGTCTGTTACGTTAGCATATGTGTGTCAAACTATAAAGAAATAAACTTATTCTTCCAGCAGATTAATTATTTCCTGTAGCCCAAAACATTTTATAATGAATGACAATAACAATAATGCATAGACAACATTATTATTAAAGTCAGACATGACTAATATTAACAAGCGGTTAGTAACTCACCCAACAGGGGGAAGTTTTGAAGAATTATCTGTTTATCATACAATGACAGTTCCTGGTGTCCCTCAAGGGTCATTAAACACCAAATGAAGGCATATGAATATATGCTCTACATTCTAAGTATTAGTCTCAGTTCTTGTGTAGTCATATTGTAGCTTTGTGTGTGAAAAATGAAATGTTATTAAATAAAATTCAGATGCAGTATATATTGACCGACGGCACTCTCTCTCTCTCCACAGCCTGGAGAAGTGAAAAACACACATTGAGGAAATCAGTAAGACGATCATTTTTTGGCTTGTTTTGTTCTGGTGTCCCTGCTGGTTTTCAGAGCAGCCGAGTGGTTAATTGGAGCAGATTTTCTGTTTGCTTTGGGCATTAACTGGAAATGGATTTCACTGATGAGTCCAAGTAAACAATAACAGAATCCGACGTTTGGCAGAAAGAGTTTTAGTGTTAGAGACAGACAGACGTTCTCAAGCGCAGTGTCAGAGAGATCTCGGTGAGGAGAAGCGCTTCTCAGCCGAACACACGGAGACAAATGAAGTGCACTTAAAGAACAGAGAAAGTGCCGACTCCAGGAGCCACAAACGAGATCTCTGTAATGTCTCAACACCAGACGGTCATGTGACTGGATACAGAGCGAGTGGAGACGTTATCTGAATCCTTCTCTTGAGAAGACTCTCCTTTCAGAGACTCAAGCTAAGCTGTTGTTCTACAAGTTGATTTATGTGGGCAAAATATCATATTTTTAAAACAAACTTTAAATTAAACTGATGACATGAAAATATTGTCCAGGGTCTGTTAAATTCGGCAATGCCGCTGCTAGCAAGATAAACCTATGAGATCTAATAATCAAACCCTTTTCACATTTCCTGTAGTTGTGTGTGAACTTTGAAGGACGCATGCTTCAGCAGTGAAGAATCTGAGGTCACTTCTGCACACACACATTCTGTGTGGGCCTGCTGATAGGTCTGGTTCCTGACACAGCACAACCAGCATTTAGTCTTCTCTTCATCACAGCAAGTCTTGGAATGAAGAACATTATCCAGCATCTATAATTCGGGCAGCAGAAGAGGATTTCCTGGCAAGCAGACTGCAGCAGGAATTTGAAGATCACACTTTCTGTTCTGAAGCAGGAACGCTGTTCTACAGATAGATGGTAAGTAGATTCAGAAGATAAATTTGAACTTCAAAAATCGCTCACACACTTCTTGATTATTCTGCGCAGCAAAGCTCTCAGATGTATGCCGGAGAACAGAGTCAAATGTCCTTCTGATCTCTGCGTTTATTCCAGCAGAAGCGCGGGACGGCTCTGATCTTCCCTTATAATTCCATTATAGAGTCAGACAGCAGGACACAATCCAGAGAACTCCATTTCCTGTCTCTCCCAGACTCAGTGATTCAGTGCTGATGGCTTGAGGCAGAGGATTATTGTTACACAGATACCCTTCACTTTACACTTTACACTGTAACATTTCAAGTACAAATGGTAAAATTTGAAGCACAGTGTAACACATTTCCAGTCTGGTCCAGGTCAATAAAAAACATGCCATTAAAATGCTGCCTTACAACTTGCTTAAAACTGTGATTTTCACTTAATTAAAAAAAGTTTATTTGCCAGATTACAGAAGAAAACGACCCACAATACTTACGTAAGGTCGACCAATCGGAGAAGCCACAGTTACCATGGAAATGGCGATTACGTTGGTGATCACCCGCCCACAGACACGCTCGCCTGAAGTCGTGTTTTTACCGGCGGGAACTGAAGTGCAATTAGGAAGCAAAACGGTGATTAAAATATGACTTTATTTAACTTTATTGATGTGACTTAATGGCCTGCAGAGAAAATAAATGAGCAAAACACTTCAGAAGTTAAAAGAGTTATAAATACAGGTGTCACACAGGTAGTGTGTACAGATTAAAGACACCACTGGAGTTTGTGCCAGCCAGGCAAACTGTAAACGGTTATCTTGTGTTAGTTATCAGCCGTGATAAAGTTGCTGTGATTAGTACGGCTGCGTGACAGGTTGACACTCCAGTGATTTGGCTCTCGACCTGCTGATCCGCCGTCGGCGCTCTTAACATAATGAGCTTTGAGAATTCACGCTTACTCAATTAGCATTATCATAGCACGTCTCACAGCTCAGACCAGCCAATCACAGACGAGCGCACCTGCACTCGGCCAATCAGAGTCTTTCACAGAACAGATACTTCAGTACAGCGATGCCTTTGAGACTGTTTCTAATTAAACCAGAAGCAATTTTACTGTCTTTAAGTAACATACGGTGCGTGAACCATATTTACTGTTCACATTTACTGAATCACATTTTTGACTCTTTGACTTTATTTTTGAAAGTCAATTTCTTTATAGACACATACAGTATATACTGACTGTATATAAACAGCTGAAACCAGAAAAGACAGAAAAGCAGCCAGTTCACTAAACATACATCATGTGAAATCGTATGTGAAATCTTGTCTGTTTCCTTTATACGGTGGTCAGAAGTCCAAACATCTCCTGATACACACAGTCTGTCTCGGGTTTAGATAACAATAAACTGAAGTCAAGCGGACTGGTTTAAAAATAGCTATTAGCCGTCAGTGTCACATCCCCTCGTGAGAGGGTTTGATAGGGACGAGTGCTGAACCGTATCACCACAGAGATTAGAAAACACACTGATGATTTCAAAGACTATAATCTGACTGTTTCAGGTCACAAAAATAAACCGTCTCTTCGTCACTTCAGTCAAACGTTTGGCTTCACTGTCCGTTATCAAATCAGTTTCCCTCAGACATCGAAACTAAACACACAGAGAAAGTTTCAGTGACGGTACAAAGCGCACAAATATTTAACGAGGCAAGACGTTTGTGATTGGCTGTCGGCTAAACAACTTCCTGTAGTAACATTTTAGCACCAGATCTCTTCTCTGTCACTGTAAATCAGCCCTGAATCTTAACCACTATGCACCTTATATATGGACATGTCATTTATGAACATTTTTAAGTCAGTAAGACTTTTGGCTCATTTGCTTGAAGTTATTTTTAGCTCTTTATGCTACTTGATGTTACAAGCGTGTATTTCTTATATTCATTTAATGTATCGTCATAATTATAAAAACACCGGTTTGTAGCATATATAGTTACTGTTTACTGCACCTTGTTATTCTTCTAGTTGTGACTTATAGCAGCTATACTAGCTATATAACTTACTTCCATGTTACATTCCTGGCTAGTTACAACAGTATGTGTTCCGAGTTTGTATTAGTTAGTAGCAAGTAAAGGTTATTAACTATTGATGTTATTCTGCTGTGGCTGATGATGTGCTTTCTTCTACCTCACCTCATTATCTTTCCTAGAGCTTTAATTAATTAGCTCATCAGTGTGATTTCAGCTCTCGTTAACAAACAGGACAACAAAAAAGTGAAGAAATTAAACCAATTAGAAAACAAGAAAAAACATCTACACAAACATCTACACAAACATCTACACAAACATCTACACAAACATCAGCTCAGACATCAGCTCTCCTCTCACCAGTCACCAATTATTTACATGTGTGGGTTTCCCCAAACCTACTAACAAACATAATGAATAGCAGAGATCCATCCAGTCAAATCTAATAAATACAACACATGTAATTTTAAACCCATGCAAACACAGCTATAAAAATATAATCAGACACCAGAGTTACATAAACTCAGCTAACAGATGTCTCACGGTGATTGTGTGAGATTTTACAAACCCGGGGAAATCTGATCTGAATAGAATGATAGTCTTCAATTCAATAATATCAAAGAGCATCTTGTGTTTAAGAGATTTTAAGGGTTAAAGATAAAAGGCTACTGAAACACCTCATTAAAAGGTTTGTCCGGCTCTTAGCTGCAGTGCGACAAGCCACATAACCAAACGACATGTCCTGCCATTTCCTGCCATTTCCTGCAGCAGCAGACGAATGATCAAATACAGTCATATGACATCAACCGCACATTTCATTTGCATCTGTTGTACCAGCACTGAGGTTTCCGTCTCTGTCTGTAAAAATAAAGACAAAATAGGAAGTTGGTCAATTTGTTCATTTTATTTCATTTGAAGACATCACATCGTAAATACAATTTCCAAACTAATAAAGAAAATAAACAGCGTCAGTTTTGAGTGAATTCTGGTTGTGTAAAGCATGTGTAAACACAGAAACTATGAATTAGGATCACCAGCACACTTTAGAATGAAAGAAAATGTCAAAATCGTGTCTTAAACACACCACGCAGCCTTTTCTGGTAAATGAGTTCAAATAGCGGCCGCTTTCATACAAATGGATTTTGGTCAAACTCTAATCGAGCGTAAATCCATTAGCGGTTCTAAGATTCTCTGTTGCCCCGGAGGAACGTTGAGACAGCACCAGGAAACCCCCACAGAGCTCAGAACTCGATTTGTGTTTCACTGACTTATTTATATAATCAGTTCTGCACCCCGTGGGTCACACTGTATGATGTTTTCTATTCACTGGTCACGAACAGTTTGGAGGTCAGTGGGTGCTGGGAAACAGGTTTGAGATTGACACTGGGACTCTGGAGAACGCATGGAAAGGAAACATTAGGGTACCGTTTTCAAAACCTCTCACACACACACACACACACGCTGCCTGTGGGAAACCCGACTAGGTTTACTTGACTAACCTGATTTTCACGTCTGGCTCTCTCTGTGGGGCATCTTGTCAGTCTGGCTGATGTCTTTACTCGTTCTCTGAATGAGTTTATGAAGCAAACACATCATCTACAAACTCCCATATTCACGGCACACACCCGTTACTAAGAGACAGTAGATCTGTGCCAAGTGAGCTACCTAGACTGTATCTGAAGGCTTGCAGCAACATTGTACCTTTTTTTTAAAGATTCCTAATTTGTTGAAATTCAAAGGCAATATTGTGTGTCTTTTGTGGGGAAATCCCAGAATCCATTGCGGCAAGCTAGAGCTAGAGGCGCCATTTCAGAGAGGCTAGCAATATCAAGCTAGCCGAAAGCAATGACTGGATGAACGTTCTATGGTCCAATTATTACTACTTAAAACATTCATTGCTAAATAGATGTATAATTTATGATTATAAAACATTTCAATTCATTCTGTACTGAAAAGTTTTAAAAACACTGCTAGTTACTGTACAGTTACTGGACCAAGCTAATAAAAAAAGCCAGTTTTAGAAATACTGTGGCTCACGTCTCTGAAGTAAATTCAGCGCTTCTTGAATCCGTCAGTGTTAAAAGCGAGTCGCACATTGTGCACTTTGTGTTTGGTTATGTTGAGTATGACGAGTTTGTGCTGTGCCAACACACTGTGACTTCTGAACTCGACATATCCAGAGGGAGCAGTAGAACCCGCGTCTGAGAGCCAGTTCAGCGTTCCACTGTGTGATTCACTCTGGGTTTCACACACAGATTTCATGCGGCTAGCTGAGAAAACCTTGAACACAATCCAGTATCCAGAACAGAGGAGCAAGAAAAGATACAGGAGCGAGAACTTCAGCGTGTGTGTGTTTGAGATGATGCTAATAACTTCATGCTAACATCATTAGTAATGTCTGCATTAGCAAACACCAGAGACTGAAAACAAGCTCTTATCTTTAACTGCTAAATGTTGGCGTGTAATTTGTCAAGCATCAAACTGTGATACTTGATCATTTTAACTTGTGCAGCTAGTTAAGGATCAGAGACGCATCACACAGCAGCTGAGAAACTGAGAGGAATGCTGAAGAGGTGATGAATCATCTAAGCTGACACGCTGTAGCGAAGCTCTGGTAACCAGTAACTTCTACATTATTAAACAACTTCACTACCCACTAATATTCCAGCAAATTCACTAGAATTGCCTTCACATATACAGTCATATTTAGTCAGTAATAGTATAAAATTACAGATAGTATAAGAAACAGAAACTTTAATATCTTCAAACAAAGCATCACATCAAGTTCACATCAAGAAACTTCTTGGTCTTTTTCTAGATTTTTTCTAGAGCCCTCGGTCCACTTTAAACCCTGCAGTCCGTCTCATTAATGAACATGTGGGTGGAAACCGTCAGATCTTCTTAGTCGGTTCCAATTAATCTTGTGTGTCGTCTCAAGCTCTTCAGAACTTAAGGATGAACTTAAAAAACAAGCAAATCTTACCTGCATAAATCTCTCTCTCTCTCTCTCTCTCTACTATCTTAATATGAAACCTATTAGTCTTCTCTCCTAACTAAAATAATCAATAGTTTTATCTCGACCTCCTTAAAAAGATAACAAGCCAATCAGATCTCAACTTCCATTGCCACGGCGACAGAACCACCGTCGTCACAATAACGAGATCTTGTTAGTGATGAATGATGAATATCAGAGCAGGAAATAACCTGAAGGAAAATCAAATGTAATTAAATGTTTCGATCGGTTACAGATCCACTGCAGCTCCTGAACAACATGTTACTCTCTACAGATCTTGTAAGGTGGTTTAAATATTTAAATGAACCGGGTTTTTACGTCTTCTGAATTGTCAGCTTGCCCGTGCACAAGTCGTCTGTGATGTGCTCAACAGAGCCTAACTCTGATAACAGTGTATAACCTTCACTAGAAATCATTATTTATAAATAAAGGAAGAGAGATCGTGTGTTATTTCTTATGTTGTGATTCGTACAGAACACTGGCAGTCAACATAAGAGAAACACTTTTAAAACAACACAACATTAAACACTACACAAGTCCACCTTCATATTGCTCAATAACACACGCCTCTACACACTGCCTGAAAAGCATGCTGGGAAACTTTAGCCTTAAAGCTACGGCGCGTCTTTTTTTGTGGGTTTCCCTGAGAACTCCAGCGCAAATCCTCTGCCGCTTTGTTCGAAAGTTCTTCCGCTGCTTTCAGTCATGAAATTTCCTTCCAGGAAAAGTAATAGACTTTATAATTCACACAGTGAACTAAACGAAAAGAGAATTAAAAGAGAATAGACGCGAGCGACCCACAGGCACGGCTGGGGGCTCTAACACTGCTCCTCAATGCAAACCGAATCATAACCGACTGCAAACCTGTAACGCCACACTGCACATGTACAGGAAAAGCTGCTGGTAATATTTTACCATCACATGGAAATTAAAAAATATTTTTAATTTTATAGTTTTCCGCCACAAAAAATGACGTCGTTTGGACATTGTACTAAGGTTTGATTCTGTGGCTGTTTAAACATGTTTTACTGTACAGACTCATACTGTATGAGACATTTGGTTATCTCATGGTAACCAAATTACAATAATAAAAAAAAAATTTCACTAAATGTTTTTTTTCAAGTCAACTATAAGCATAACGATACAATCAAAACAGCTCAAAGACAACCTGAAGGTTAGTTAAACTGTCAGATTACTGTAGCTTCAGTCCCCCTCAGACACTATTAAAAAATAAAGGTTCCTATAAGGTTCTTGCTTGGCAAGAACATCCACAGAACATTTCTACTGCAGAAAATGTTGTAGTTTAGGTTCTACAGACTTAAACTAAGACATGTTATCCAGACACAGTCAGCTTTGAAAGCAGCTACCTACACCTGTACTTCATAGGAACAAAACGCTGGCGAACAACAAACATCTCACAGATCTCAAGAAATTTTTAGACTTTCCACTTCAGAGAAGTGTGAAGGTCAAGTGTCTCCTTCAACCAGTGGAGACTGAGACGAGTGACGGGATGTTGAGATGTGTGAGGATAATTCATCTCACTCTATAGGTCACAGCAGTGACCGCCTGCCTTCATCTCCAAACCAAATGTCAGCCGCTCTCAATCTCATATCTGAAGTCGGCTTCTTTTTCAAACCGCCACGTAAGAACCTGTGTTCTTTCATTCACGCTCGAAACGCTGCGTTTATTCTCTGATCGAGTAGTTATTGTTCCCTTCTCGGTGTAATCGTACAAATACAAAAATTTCACGACTGCACTTTCTGACAGAGCTCACAGAATGATGTCAGCACCGTTTTTAGTCTGTGTGCTCGTGTAACAGAACATTTGTGCTCAAGAAAGAGGCGGTAAGGCTTATATGAAACCCCGAAGCATGAAAGGTGCTTTTCTTTGCTATCATTGCTAGTTCTTCTGCCACACCATTAGCTGCTAAAACAGGCGTAATTTCACCGATAACGAGCAGCGCTTCATAGAAGCTGCTACAGGAATGTGGAAGATGACACACAATCTCTATCAGCCCTCCATTTTCATGCCTGTGGCGACACGTGACTGCTCACTTAAAGATATTAGCGGTGAAACACTGACGGAATCAGCGTGTTTTCACATTAGCAATAATTCCACACAACCACGCGTGAACTCTGCACCTTTAATCTGCTGAAGAGATGAAATAACGATCATGGTTTTACAATGATAGAGAAGAGCAAAACATCAAATATTTGTTATTATGGATTCCTTTACAAAACAAGCTTTTTTACCTTAAATCTTTTCATTTTTCAAAGCCCTAATGATTACATGCTCAAATTTTGTCAGGGCCTTAATTACGAAAAAACAATCTGTGGAATCCACGTTTGAATCCATGTGGGTCACGTGTGTGAGGCTAAACGACGCCTAACCGAGAAAACACGGTCAGATTTGTTAACTAAATGCAACACACCACTAAAATGTTTAGCTGGGTTCTGTTGAAACACATGAATGTGTACGATTCTGTGCTGAGAGAAGCTATGAATGTGAACCGGAGGAGGTCAGCTCTGTCCGTCTCACCGCTCAGCTGGACCTTCGCTCTGTTGTACGATGGAGACGCACAGCTTGAAAAGTCTTTATTAAGCTGTCACACAACACAACAGCAGGTGCCTCTGGCATTTATTGATCAGGGGCCATGCGGAGTCAATATTAGCCCTAACAAAGACGGAAACAAAGGAAAAGTGTTTGTGTGAGACAGGAACGCTAGAAAATGATGTGTTTCATCCACATTTAAGACACTTCTGTTTCAATTACATACAGAAGATTCTGCAGGGATGACTCCGGGTTCACTCACTGTCTCCGATCTTTGCTACGAGGTCTCAGGATCAAAACATCATTAGATATTTTTTTGAGCGGTGGTAATTCACATGGCTGCCCTTTAAGACCGCATTATAACGGGCCGAGCGCTGCGTGAGTTCCCCGTTTGACAGTAATCTTAAAGTGATTGGCCTCTGCCAGAAGATACAACAGATAAATAGACCTTTTAACTCCAGATGCTTCTATATAGGTCAACCCAGAACAACTTTATGTGTCCATCCTAGAAGAAGATTCAGTCATCGTTGACGCAGCTGTTTTAGATGGTGACTGAGGTTGACGGTCAGTGACATTGTGTAATATTTTTGTTCTCTACAGAAGAAAGTGTATCGAAATGATGGATTCTGTATACTGCAATGGTTCGCAATAATTAAATGAGCAAAAAAAATGAACAAAATAAAAAATGTATTTAAAAAAATGACTAATATAAATCGTGACACTCTCATAGTCAAATTCTCATGTTTTTCGTGATAAAGTCTCACATCCACAGAGGATGTGTTGTATTTGTCAAACAGATCCGCCTGATGTTCTCCAGGTTTCTGGTGAATCTGTGAGGAACAGCGTCTCCCGTCTGTCACTGTTGTTCTACACAAACAGACAGATTTGTTACTACAGAGACTTTAACGAGTTTTAATCTTGCATGTTTGAAATTTTATGATGATTATTTGCTTGAGCTCTCTCAACATGTACAGACGAGTACCTCTCCTGTCCAAAAACAAAATCTTACTGCATGTTCAAAACTGCCACTTTCCAATCAAAACAATGTACAATGAAGAGCACAAGAATGAAAGTGGTTTACACTGTGTGTGACATCAACACGCTGCCCCTACGAGCCGATTTCAGAGCTGAATTTGAAG
This sequence comes from Botia almorhae, assembly GCA_036877575.1. Taxonomy (NCBI): domain Eukaryota; kingdom Metazoa; phylum Chordata; class Actinopteri; order Cypriniformes; family Botiidae; genus Botia; species Botia almorhae. The sequence goes on along the minus strand of JAZGTJ010001460.1, from coordinate 38,808 downwards.
ACGCAGGTTCACACTGTGACTCTAAAATGTGCAACCAAGAGAAAAAAGAAGGAACTTCTTAGTGCCTCATGTGAGCCGTCTGCCAACAAAGCCATCAGCTCCTGCTACACGCCTGTTGCTATGGAAACACCTCAGATAGCAGGTAAAGATCATGACAGGGAAACCTCTTGAGTCTCCCCCCGCGTGGATAGTTACAGGAAACTAACCAGACAAATACTGACATAAAGCCAGAGTGTTGTCATGAGGTTGCTAGGCTGTTCCAGAAGGTTATTCCTAATTGGCTGACAAGATGTTCTGGGTGGTTGCTAGGGCGTTGCTAGGTGGCTATCGCTATCATCTGGTCTACAAATGTGTCTTGGGTCTCTTCTTAACCTAGTTTATCATCTGCTAGACAAAAGTCAAATGAGTTAAAATAGTTCAAGCATACACTCCTTAAAAAATAACACCATCTGATATACAGCATCAAAAACAGCACAAACAATGAGTAATGTGCTGAAGTGTAATACCTCAAGTAAAGGGTTTGATTAAACAATGAAAGAATAATAACAGCCCTGAGATCTGTGTTGTGTGAAAACACAAATAAACACAGATGACTCACTGCTCTGTACGGTCACAGAACATCGAGACATTTTTACTCGGTACATCGTCACACGCTGAAACAACCCAACACACGAGTCAGATGACAGCAGTGGTCAGACTGACAGAAACACACGCCGTTCTGATTGTAGAATGACTAACGCCAGCGCGTGCCAACGGCAGAACGTCTCGCGCTAAGCGCAGGAGTTTGGCTAATGCTAACACTCGGAGAGTCATTCTCTAAACTAAAACATTTCTCGCTCTTTTTTTGTCTGAGTCGGGCGCTAACTGCATCGGCCTCTGTTGAGGCTTTGTTGAGCTCTGTTGAGTCGTTGTTTTGCCCTATGGGGTTCAGATCGGCCTGCTGATCACGGCTTACAAATACAGTCTCGACCCGCCAACAGTTTTCTGTTTTTTCATCTTCAGTCATGACATCAGATCTGTGTCTGAAAGAATTCCTGGCAGCCAGTTCGTAAGTAAAGAACTCACTTTCTCAAACTTATGACTTTTACTCTGGGTGTCTGCCAGCTTACGGAGGCGAGGTTGTCATGGAAACAGCCAGGCCTTATCGTGGAGGAGGGGATGTGTTATTTCACTAAGTAGGGCTCGAAAGCCCCGATATCTTTAATTTAAACCAGCAATGTTTTTTTGATTGAGCAAAAATGTAGTAACAGAATTTCTTGGGAAACGCCCACATGTAGTGGAATGACTCTCACGAAGGATCTCAGCAGCTCCACGGGACATTTCATCCCAAACTGAAGGGGAAGAAAGGAAATTATTTCTTGCACAAAGAAAATGAAATAATGTCATTTCCAAGAGAATGAATCACATTCTTCCAGCAAATCCCATTACTGGAATGCCTAAAACATGATTAAAAATTAAACTGTAAATGATTGTATCTATATATAGTATTTTATATCCTATTTTTGTGTAATAGCCAAAATTCACAGTTTCAAAAATCCTGTGAAGTGCCTCTAAAAAAACTTACATATTTATTATGAAATTAATGTCACAAAATGCAAGAATGTTTGCTGATCATCTGAAACTAAACTGCGAAATATTCTTCTCATTTGATTTTGGGATAAAATGTGACCTGGACTTCACATTGTCCTGTTTTCCTGACTTGCTTTGCTAAAATTCCCTCCTGTTAAAAAACACAACCTGTTATATCAGTCTGAGTTTTGATGACCCTCTAAAAAATGTATTACAAACGATTATTTATTTCTAAATGACTATGAGACGTGAAGCTCAGTTATTAAGAATGAAAATACAAACAAATTTCCACTGTGCTTCTCTCTGTCTCTCTCACTTCCTCTATCTCCCTTTCTATTAAGGTTTCTAGTAATTTGAGCACAAAAATTAGAGTAATCTAACAAGATAAGCAAGGAATTCTGGGAAATAGTGTTTTTATAACCTAGATGTACATCTCCATTTGATCTCCATTTTACTGTGGGAGGTGAGGAAAAGATACAGAGAGATAGAGAAAGAAGCCCAGAAAGACTGATTAACAGATGGTTGGATCAAAGAAAATATCTGAGGCAGTCGACTGAATAATACATGATTTCCTCAAGAACTGAATTCTTCTGAAAACATTCATAGATAAAAATCTGATGAAAAAGAACAAAAATGAGAATCTTGGCATCTTCACTACATCATCATCATCGTCATCATCTTCATCTTCAATCCGCTGTGACACCTGTGAGAAAACAGGTGTCGTCTCCAAGCATGCTTCATACTGTCTGAGCCCTGCGGTTCAGGTTATTTCTGGAGTAATTGATCCCTGAGTCTCCAGTGCATGAAGACACCAGAATAGACTTCCTGTTTCTGTCCTCTCGTCTACCTCTGACAGTCTTACAAGAGCTCCCTTTGTAAACATCACCCCAGGAACACCCAATAAGAGCGGAATGAGTCACGGAACAGGTGGAGAACATGCAGGTTCCTACCAGGTTCCTTTCCTCTGGAATATCTGAGGACATCCATCCAAGCTGGCAGAACATCCATTGGCTTTCCGCAATGGTCCTGAGGGCTACTGGGTTTCATGGTTCAGTGGTCTCAGATCTGCTCCTGGGACAGTGAGACATCACAAAGTACGACTGCAGAATCTGTAAGACATTTTGTATAATTAAAGATAATACAGATAAAGATGGTCTCTGGTGTTGTTCCCAAAACAGCTGAGCAATGAACTATCACAAATGTGGCTTTGAGCGGAGTACTTAACCTTAGGTGAAAACTGTACTGTTCGTGTACTGTTCGTGTACTGTTTGTGTACTGTTCTGTCAGCATCACACAAACGCAAATGAATTCAGTCCTAGCTGTGTGTTAATAAATTACTTTCTGAAGTTCTGAGCATTGGCCCGATTCTTCTCTACAAACTGACTCACTAGAGACTGAAATTTACTCAGCCAATCATACAAGACACACAACCGTCTTTTGCAAACCTGACAGGGTCTCACTGTATAGTCCCAGCAGAGCTGCTCTTGTTTGATGAGATTCTCATTACTGGATTTGGACCAGGGGCATGACCAGCTGTCTGGAGTGGTGATCCAACCCAAACCAGATGGGTTTCTAACAAAGCTAGACCACTGACCTTCTGCCCATCTCCATTTCCCTTCATCACACCTGTATCTTTTCACCCCCCTGCCAATACCCAATACCCCCAACCCCCACCCATCACCCAATCTCCAGCAGTGCCTTAGAGTCCAGCACGGCTGCGAGCGGTGCCTTAGCTTCCCAATTACCACCGAGGAGAACAATGAGCTCAAAATAACAGCAAGCGAGAGACGGTATTCTGGCCCCTCTGACGTCAGGCTAGCCATGGCAACTCCTCGCTCTTATGAACCTGCCTGCAGACATCAAACATTCCCGTTATTAAGATCAAAGCTTCCGTCCTACCAAACTGGAATCATTGTCAGTTTTCGGCACAGCCCATCTGTGGGCGCTTGCAGATACAGACGGGGGTGTAGCGCATGTGTGGGTCACGTCATTACACGTATAGACACACAAACGCAAACAAAAAAACAAGAAATATAAACCAACTCCATAATTTATCCAGTCAAACTTACACACTAGCTTACAGTTAATTTTTTTCTAAATAACATCAGCAAAGTCACGTCTCTTCTCGAATTTTTAGGAGAGATCTCAATAATGTCTCAAAATGTGCTCAGAAGGTCTGCAAGCAAATATCACAGATTTTAATTAACTTTTTAAATTAAATGCTTTCAATTCCAAATTGTTCAGATTAATTGTACAACTTTACATCTGTATGGTGTCAATACACAGTCTGTTTTTATTTTACTGCTTGCAAAGAACCTAAAGAGAAACATTTGAAACAAAGTTGATACTTTCCTGAGCAAGCAAAGAGAAAGTTCAGTGAATGCTCCTCTTAGTCTCTTACAATCTTGAACACTGGACGATCGGTCATTCTGACACAGGCAGCGATGTTTACAACTACCAGAAAACAGCATGGATGGAATTTTGACTCTAGTTTGATGGATGGAGTAAAGTGTGTGTGTGTGTGTGTGTGTAAGAGTGAGAGAAAGACAGAGAGAGAGAGAGAGAGAGAGAGAGTTCCTTCTGGGTACAAATGACAAATCAAATCAAATTCATTGTGTTGCTTGCCAGAGTCTCTCTTCACTCTACCTGCAATACACACACACACACTTAAACAGACTCACACAATGACAAACCCTCAAACATACACACAAACAATCTTACAAACAAACACAAACTGACACACTCAAAAACAAACAAACTCACATACACACTGACACACTTTCTCTCTCACATTCAGTCTCTTCTGGGGCACGACAGACAGACAAACACACACACACACACGAGACGTGAGTGACCAGCTAAAAAGAACTCGTCTTTAAATGTTCAGACCTAAGGCATGTTTATCACGAGCCACGAGTGAAAGACTGGAAATCTATTAGATTGATTTTCAGTTAATGATTGTGTGAGGCACATATCCAGAAGATACAGGTGGAGAATAACAAAAGAGAGGAAATGACCCTGCATACAGATGACAGAAATAAACAGAAGAACAGCTGCCGTCTTTAGAAGACACGCCAGCATCTTCATCTTGTGCCTAATCTGTTCTGCAGGTTTCACTGTAATTACTCCACAGAAAACTCACGTCTGGTACAATGTGTTACTACATGCCTAACAGTATCTGGATAATCTTTACCCAATGTTTTATTATAATCATACAATATTTTACCTGCACATGTACGGTGGGGGTATGTGGACGCGTGCGACTGTCGGCCTCCCAATTTTGTGGAACTCTTCAGCGCTCCGCTGACCCGAAACTCAGAAGTGAAGCTAATTACATTTCAGTCACGCGTCAGAAGTGTGGTGCACATGCTTCAATATATAGAAGCTGTTGGTTCGAGTTGGGCCGGGTCTCTTGTCCCTGCTCTCCTGTGTGCAGTTTACCACCTAACAATCCAAAAACTAACTATAAAGACCATTTCAGAAGACATTTATTAACCCACTGGAGTTGTGTGGATTATTCTTCTGATGGATGGGCTTTAAGGAGCTTTAAAATCTCGGGCACCATTAACTGTCATTGTAAAGCTGGGAAGAACCAGGATGTTATTTAAAATAACTGTGTTTGCCTAAAGAAAGAAAGTCAGATACATAGGATTGCTTCATTAAGTTCAAGATAAGCTCTTCTCTGGTGCTGATTCCACAGAGAACATCTACAGTTTAAGCTTAAGACACACACACACACAAACTGCATGATTATTCAGACTGGGAAACAGCTATTCCTCATAAGAACCAAAGTAAACAGTCCCGAATATATCTCACACGCTACTAATGGATCCTGCTCCAGACTACCCCACAGAGAACCTAATCAAATCCAAATAAAACCATCTAATACTCCATATGTGAATATCATAAACAGCTTTAGCGATTACAGACAACAACTCAGCTTTACAAAGCATCTGTCAAATATATTATCATCTCATTTGAGCCAACAGCCTGAGTTTACGAACTCAATGAATCGTGAGTTGGTAAATTACCAAGTCTAGACAAACTCTGCACACTACCTCAGCTAATTTTGGGAATTTAAACATAGTGAAAAGTCTTAAATTGAGCTGAGAGTTCTTCACTTTTATTAGTAGCTGAAAACATGATCAAATAAGCCAAAATATTTACTGCAGATATATGTGAAGCATCTTGTGGATTCGTATGCAAACAGATTTTGTGTAGGACTGTTTATGACAGCACTTAACAGACACGAACATCCATAATAATTATTGGTCTGGAGTCTTTTTAATGAGTCGTGTCAGGTTTAAGAGGTCTGACTGCAGCCTGTTTAATGTGCTTTCACAGTTTAAAAACAAATGATCCATTTTAGCAAACGATTTAAGCTGGAAGATCGTGGAACCTCAGACGTTCCTCATCAACGACTGACGGTTCTGCTGGGATTGTCTGAAAGTTCTTTTGACTTTCACAGGTTTGTGGGACACGATCCAAGCCACAAAACAGAAATCTGCCCAAGAAATAATGATTTAGGGCGTCACATCCTGTAATCACACATATATTTCATCACTTTAGACTTGAAGAGACATATTATAAGATCTGGAGCACAGCTAGACCAGCAGGTAGACGAAATTTATAGTCACCAGATACGACAGACTCGCTCCCCTCCGCGGCGCCCGGCTCTCCTGCCAATAAGATCTGCAGTATAATGTGTTTTTCTCTGAACTTAAATGTGATCCCCGCTTCCCATTTGTACTTAATGTGATCACAATTTAGCTTTTCTGTAAATCACATCTTCGTTCATATCCAGATTTCAACAAGATTTTAAATCTCATTTTGATGTGCTTCCGGACTGTAATTCAAATCGATCTACCGAACGCTACGTCTCTGTGGGCTACCAGCAAAAAACTGATGTTTTCAAATTACAGATGTCACTAAAAACTTTGACCTTTAACCTTTGTGTGTGTATGTAATAATCAGATCAGGATACTTCATCTTATTCAATAATAACATCTTTTATACAGATCAGCGGCTCTCGGCCCGCCGCGATTGATGTGTTTATTGCTCTGCGTTTTCTGCACCACAGAAAAATCCATAATTGTTTGAACAGAGGAAAACTGATCCCGGCAGTGATGTTTCAAGAGCTGTTTTCACACTGATTGTATTACAGTCATCGAGCGCTCCAGGGAGAAATGTGTTTTTTTACATTTATTTTGGATATATTCAGTGTCATCCAGCTGCAGGTTTAAAGGTAAACTCATCTGTTTCTTAAAGACTCTTCGATTCTTTCTGGAAGTGAAATCAGTGGTCATTTTTCCTTCTGAAAGCTACAGCCAGTGGAGAACTGCCATCTGTGTAATGAATAAAACAGACAGAGAACAACATATAACAAAACATTCACCTACAAAACAAAAATGAACTTATACACAGATATGTCCAAAAATGTACCCACACAAACAGCAACATGTACAGCATGTTTTTCCTCTAGAACATCAGAGAACTAAGAACGTGCTGATCTGCAGAACCAATAAGGTATCATAAAAAATGCCTTTAATCATCAGAGGAACCGTATATAACATCAAGAACCTGATACAGCCCAGAATGATTCTGGATATAGAGACGGTTCCTCACATCTTTTCAGATACAATCACGTAATGCAAATAATAAACAAATCTTCAGACATGTTTACACTAAAAACCAATCTGCAACTATTTCAAACAGCCTTTTGCCATGTTGTATTTTCATTCTGTTTTTCTGTGGGAGTATTTTATGATGAACAGCAGTTTTTCATTCCCTTTCATTAACACTAAATTTCTCTCTCAGCTTCTTCACTTTCTGAATCTTCAGCGTTTATGAGTTCGGAAGCAAACGTTTGCACACAATGACCTAAATTTCATTATTTCGTGTGACAGGCATGAGTCAAACAACAGTCTCCGGTCGACTGCGTTCAGCTGCGGGATCTCGGCTGTTTTCTCGCTCGGGAACAAATGTTTTGGTGATGACAGAGCTGTTTAGTTGTGAACAACTTTCTTCTGTTATTGTCACCTGTGATTCCTGCTCTGCTCGACTCTTTCAGCAGCTCAGAGCTGAATTTATGAACTTACAGCTAACAGGAATATTCTCAGAACTGGCTAATGTTCCTCTGAGATTTCTCTTAGTGGTTTTAAAAATGTTCTTGCAGAGACAGCAGTAGAATTCTTTTTATTCTATATTTCATCAAATATGTTATATTTAAGTTGTTAGTGGAACATTTTAGAAAATTGCAGAATTTATAAAGTTCTTATAACCAAGCAATAACATCAACACAACATCTAAAAAACTGGACGCTTTGAACGTTCCTAGAACGTTTCAGAATTTGTTCAATAATATTTTTACATTTTTATTGCTTAATGGAAATGTTCGAGAAATGTTCAACCTGAAATTGTTCGCTGGGCTGTGTGTGGACCGGGAGATTGTTTACTGAAACCTGACGGTTTCCCCTTGACTACACTGGCCTTCATCTGTGCCTTCATCTTCATCATCATCCACAGTGAGTGTTTACTGACAGCACCATATGCTCATGTATTTGTAGCTTGAATATTGTTTTGCAGGTGAGTTTCCAATCCTGCAGGGAGATTTTATGTAACACAGTATGATCAGAAATACATCAGGAGTAAGAAACAGTACAGTCACACACACTCAATGACACAAAGAATGTGAAAGTGAATCATTTATACTGCTACAATGTCACTTCTGTACACTCCAGTGTGTGTGTGTGTGTGTGTGTGTACTGTAATAAAGAGTGTGTAATTCTAAATAAAGAGGACACAGAGAAATGTCAGTACATTAGATTAAAGAGGACACACACACACACACACACAGTGTCATTACAGATTTCCGAGGAATTCTTGGTGACTTTAGCTGTTAAACATGGTTTAGTTCTGAAGATTATTTTCAGATTATAGAAACTGATTTTTAATAACCATCATTTGCATTACCGTAACACAAAATATATATAGAAATTAATACAATGACAATATATTGTTTAAATTTCTCTCTCTCTCTCTCTCTCTCTCTCTCTCTCATTCAGTTGGCTTTATCTTCCCCCTCCCTGTTTTCTCACATTTTACTCTCTCTCTCTCCCTTTCTCCCTCTCTCTCTCCATTTGGAGCTCTAGGATTCATCTGGAGATCTTCGGTGCAGGTTCTCTGATATTTGACCGACACATCAAGGTGCTGAAGATTATCTGAATGAACTCCACATTAACGGCCACCCGGCGAGAGCATGGAAAGTGTCTGAGGAGCGAAAAAAGCCAAACTGACACGGAGTGAGAGAGAGAGAAAGAGAGACAGTGTGGAGAAGGGATTTCTTTCTGAGAGGGATTCCCCCACCCAAAAAACAGAGGTGAGTGCTGACGGCTGTTTTTGATAAAGAAATCTAAAGCAACGTGTATTTTTCTGCTGTGGGGAGAGCAGATCGCCTGTTCAGAGACCCCCGAGAACAAACAGCTGACAGTGTGTTTGGGTTTGTACTGTTGTGAGGTATCGCGGGGGTCAGTTCTGTAACTTCACACGAGAGATCTGACGGTCTCTCTTTGAATCATTCATTGATCGAGACTCTCTGATCTTGTCATTTTGTGTTTTTCTGAACTGGTGTCATTGTCCTAACACGGTATTCTGGTGGTGAGAAATCATGTTATTTGGATATGGTCCTATGCTAAAATCATTGCCATGGTGTTTGGAAACAAACATGTGCTATGATCATTTTACTGTGGTATTTGTTAGGTATAAATACAGCAACTACTCAGTAGCATGTTATATTTGTACCACAAAATTAATCATAGGAAGCAATAGTAATATCATGTTTCCGGACACTTCTATGATGGTAATACCATGTTATTCCTAAAAACACAGTATCATTTAAATGCAGTGCTATTTGGTTTTACGGTAAGAGTACCGCATTACTGTTGCACGGTACAGACAGTGTATTCTGTGTAAGACTAGATGCTTTAGAATTACACAGACAACTGAGCTATGCTGGTAACTTAGAAACAGGCATGTTTTCAGTGACGCGCGCGCGCACACACACACACACACACACACACACACGCTTCTGTATATGGGGGATGGGGGGGGTGGTTGTCTTCCAAGGAATAAAAATAAAAATATCTGCTTGTTCAACCGCAGCAGTGTGTAAGAGCAGTAATGATGTGTGTGTGTGTGTGTGTGTGTATACACCTGCATGTACTAATGTGTGTGATAAAAACAACAGAAATAGTGTTTTAGTTAAACTGTGTTCCTGAGCAGTACGGTGCGACCGGTCTGTGAGAGCTTGTTTATTTCTAAATCAGTTCATTTCGTGGGAAACAGCTCCATGAATTATTAATCACATATTAAAGCATTTACATCAATATAAAATTAGGAGAACTAAAACAAACAACAACATCACATCGACACGGGTGGGAGTCACGCACGAGGTTATCACAGGTAACCAGAAACCAGCATTCCTGGAACACCTCTCGTCCAATCAGATTCAAGGATTAAAACTAAGTGCTGTAGGATAAATAATAAAAGAGCCAAAAGGTAATTAATCTGAAATTAAAGCTGCTTTCAGAGACAAATTTTTTGTGAGGTAATTACTGTTTTCATCAAGTTCTCTGCAGGAGCTGTGTGTTCTGATCGACAGACATTCATTTCCTTTTTATTAATCACAAAATAACATTGTGGGTGTCACTAAAACACACACAGACAGACAGACAGACAGACAGACAGACTGTTAAACTGTGAGGCACATTGACTTCATAACAAACAGGTGAAGGTAAACAATCAATTTACGAACAATCAATTTATGAATAAACAACAACAATATCCTGAAATTGAAAACGGCTTAAAACGGGTTCACACATAAACAATAAAAACTGTCTTCAGTTATTTACAGCATATCATTCCAAACCGGTTCTGTTTTCTTTATCTGTGGAACATACAATCATGAACGCACGGTTATTAGATGTGAGGCTGTGGTCAAACACATGAACAGAAGCTCTCGTATCACACACTCACGAAACAAACTGTGTTCCACAGAAGAAAATCACACGAGTATAAAATTACATTATGGTTAAGTAAATTATTATTATTTAGAGAAATGACGCATTATTTAAGCTTAACAAAAAGCTAATAAATGGATGTCCCAGCCTTTTGCCCTTCACAAAACATAAGTGTGTGTCTCAGGAGAGAGATGTATCTTCTGAGCTCAGCTCCCGTCCATTTAGCAGATGTTTTAATCTTCTGAAGTGACGGATAAGACAGCAAGTCTCACTGGAGATGTCCTGAGGTTAAGAGATTTCTCCAGGGTTCAGAGCAGAGACAGCTGGTCGATTCTCATGACTCGCCCCCACCTGAGACCAGAACACTGTACACCAGGGGTCTCCAATTCATGTTCCTGGAGTTCCACAGACCTGCAGAGTTTAACTTCAGTCTACTGCAACACACCTGCTGGATGTTTCTGTCAGTCCCACAGATCTTGATCAGCTGCTTCATTGGGGTTGCAGCTAAACTCTGCAGCTCTGTGGTGACCTCTGCTCTACACTTCATAGAGTTCTTAGGTTGATTTATGGTTCCAAGCAAATTAAATAAGTTCCATGTTACTTTTTGTGGCTTTACAAACTTGAAAGTGTCAGCACGTCATTTTTAACCCCCTTTACTCCAGCGCAGAACTTCATAACCCCGGTTTAAGATAATGGGGTCAGATAATGGTTACACTTCTTAGGTGGTCCACAGATGGTCTTAGGTGGTCCACAGATGGTATTAGGTGGTCCTGCGTGGCCCCTAGAGACAGGTTCCTTGTTCTACCCCTTATCATTATCCTTTAAGTGCAACATGAGTGAAAACATTAGGAAACACATGTTTTGCTAGGCTAACATTAGATAACTAAAATAGTAACTAGGGGTCTTAGTCATCAGCTAGCACTCGGAAGGACCAAACCAAGCCTTTCAAATTCTAGCATCAGCATACAGAACTTGAGAGTAAAATGTTCTTGATGGAACTTAAAGGTTCCAAATAAGAACCAAAACGAGTTTTAAAGTGTTATGCTTTAGGAAAAGTTTCTCAGACAAGTTCATACATCACTGCCAAACCTAAAAATGCAAATGTAGACAAATGACACAATCAAGAACCTAATAGAATGTTCCGGTCCATTTAGAACCCACAGCTTTGGCTCTCATTGCCAAAAATGATAAACAAACACACAGTATATATGGGAGTCACAGAAGCACATGAGTCAATCTCTGACGACCAACCAATAGATCAAGTGTGGGGGTGGGCACCACTCAGCACCTCAGCCAATCAAAATAGTCCTTTAACATAATTCACACCCACTCAGCGATCACATTTCCACAGTTCAAACAAACCTCCTGTTTGCCAGAAAATCAGTCAAATATTTTTTTTGTGAGGAAAAAAATTGTCTGCTGTGTGTTCATTGATGCTTTGAGCCAAAAGGATTTAAGTTGGAGCGTCTCTGAAATTTGAGTATGATTTTCCAACTGACATCGACCTTCACCTACAGCATGTTTTTCTATTATAGTTTATGAATGTATTTGCAGTGGTTCTGAAGTACCATACCCAGAATATGCATTAGAAAAGCATTAGAAGCCACTTAGATCCTCGCCATCGCACCTGTCGCGTCATTTCTCCTCCATCAGGGAAAGCACGGCGCTCTGAAACCTCCACCATCCATTAGGCAGCAGCGCAGAGCTAATGCGAGACGGGTTTTAGACCGGACAGCTCGGCGCCGGCTGTTTGTCACATTATCTTGATTACTGGCAACAGAGGCACATGTTTTCAGCGAACACGGTCCAGCCAGGAAATTCACTTAAATATTTCAACTTCTCCATCAAAAGAGAGAAACTTTAATGGAACAGTTTATTGAAAAATCATCTTTCAGTCACTATATGAATTTTTCTGTGGAAGACATACACAGAATTAGAAGTGAATCAGAAGCGACAGAATTCTTAGTTTTAGGTGAACTGTGCCTTTAATGGTTTCTTAAACTAATCCTACAACAAATGGCTCGTACGAGGTCGATATCTCGGAATAGCTATTAAAGGTCTCCATGACTTTCAGTTAGCACACGCCCAGCGTTAGTCAACCACTTATCCATCCTCTTCCCACTGAAAGCATTGCTGATGCATTATGGGAAATGCTTCGGCCAGACCCATAATTGCAATGTTGCGAGTTACTGTTTCCTGTCTAATAAACAGGGACGGATGACACAACGACCTCAGGGCAGTTTACGATCAGAAAAATGTAATTATCCTTCAACAGATCTGAGTTCAGTAGTGACGTCGCAGATTTAGTTCAGAAGATGTCAAGCTCAGTGTTATTTAAACAGTACACTGAGTTATGTCGTTATTTTCACCTGGTCCTTATCACATATAAAATAATATTTGCTAGAAGTCTGTTCTGTGTGTGTGTTGAAAAATAAATAAATTGTGTTTGCAAACAGTCCTGCCTGTGTAAACAGGAGAAATAAACAAACTGGATCAGACCTATCCACACGACACTATAACACTCTCGCAGCCAATCAGCAACAGGGGGTGTGTGCTACAGCGGTTAAAAAAGCTAAAAACTGCTAAAAAAGCTGTTAAAAAGCTGCTAAAAACTGAAGAACATTAAACCTGATCATCATATTGGACTTGGGCCACTAAACAACAACCGAGAACGCCCCCAGAAACCAGTTAGCAAGGCCCTAGCAAACACATCCTCGCTAGCAACCACCTACAACACCCTAGCAACAGTAATGTGTACAGTAATACACTTTTAAAGAAAGCACACATACATAACTGACAGATTATTTGTAATGTTATGGTAACTGACAGCAGGCCACAGATGCTGTTGAGAGCGCTTTTAAGCTGTGAATAACAGAATATGTCTTTTAACAGACTGCCATAAGGTGGCAGATCTGAGGTCAGTTTGTCAGACTGACTATAGCAGCATCATTTCAGACTCATTAGCACTCTGACTGACTTTACAGCCTTATGCAAACACACACATCTGCTGTCCAACTAAAACACATGTTTATAAAACTCCAGAAAACACTTACAGTAGATCACATGACTGCTGACACAAGCAGAGCACCTCTGTGGCAGGCGCAGCACCATAAAATGTCCGTCCAATCATTGCATTCGGTCAGAATAAATGTAAACATTCGTAATGTTTTCTTTTGTGTCCCACTAAAATAAAAAAATGTAAATAAAGAAATGTTACTGTAAGTTAACTGCCCCTTTAATGCCCCATTAATGTATTCAAATGTGCAATTGTGCTCTCGCAGAATTAACTACATGAATCACGTTTCTAGGCAGATCACAAAGAAATCTCGACTCCTCTCTACAAGCACACGCGCCACAGATCCCTCTCCACACGCGTACTGTTGGAGCGACACGAGAATGCCGTGCCTTTGTAGAAGACACGCGAATTAAATTTCACATCGCATTGAGTCGCACACCGTTAATGCAATAACTAATCTGTGTTCATTATAAAAGCGTGTTTAATTACTACATTCGCATGCACTGTTTATAACCCGCATCATAAAAACATGCTCTCCAGAGTGTCTTATCTCTGCGACGGGTTAATATTGTGAATCATTACCGAATTAATCAGAGGCCAAACAGCGGGTAATGAGGGTTATTCTGACGATCTCTGGGCTCGTTAACATACGGTAAATAATCTGCCTTTAATAGCTCTAAATCATGTATAAAAAACAACATTAACGCTGCTTAGCCCTGTACGACTGTCTGCATTCATATGAAACATTAAGCAACGGCTCTGTTTATGAGTCACCAAAGCTTGTTTACTTAAAAACACAGTTTTCCTTCTACATTTCTTAGCATTTATTGTCAAGATCGTCGATGGCAACCCTGCTTGTATCACCAGGTCAGTGTCGTTTAGAACAGCAGCCGGGAAATAACTAAACTAAACCCAACTTAACAAACCAGACAAAAGGACGCAGACAACACCAGAGCCAGGAGCAACTACACAGCGGTTTGAGGCGAGGAGAGTGGGTACATCATATCTGTGCTCATGAGAGTTTTATTCTGTGTAGGTGATGGCTGTTAGACTCCGGTCCAAATCTCCTGCTGAGCACCAAAGCAGAAGCGCTATCACTGGTTCTGTTCACCCTAAACTGTGTTTTAGTTTTTGAGGGAAGATTCATGCTGACTCTCCTAAAGGTGTATTTGAGCTCTGCAATAGCTCCACATTTTGCAGTTTGTACAGAACTTCTGCTGTAGATGCTGTGTTTAAGATGTAAACACCCCTCAGTTTACACATTGAGGTACAACAGTGCTCTTTAAAATGGAGGCCTAGAAATGTTTAACAAAGTTAGAAACTGCCACACTGGGTGCTTCTCAGTTCTTATTCGTGTCCCCTGAATCACTTTTTCTTTCGCCTGTGCAAACCGATGTGTCACTTGTCACGACACAGCTGATTACCTCCACATAATATTGTCAGACAAATAACAGGAAGGCACATGATGTAACTGTGTGTAAAACACAGGCTGTATTTAAAAGGTGACACTGTTCCACTGCACAGTACACTCAAATACAGCCTGCAATGTAACAATGTTCCTGTACGAATATTGCAATGAGTTACGTTGTTGTCACATGACCTACGTTGCATGTTTAATTCAGTCGATCATGTCTGCTAATCATCTGAGACACAGACACAATTAAACAGATTTGTTTTCTGTCAGTCTGAAGTTCTTTCACACATACAGAAAACAGAAAACAATCGTGTGAGAAGTGCGGATAACAGGATATCTAACTTCTGTAAACACTCAGTTTCTCACACTGGGAATTACACAGTCTGTAATATTAATATAAATTGTGGATGAACCAGATACACAGACTCTGAAAAGATTTTCTTGTTGAATTGGGCGTTAACTAAGCGCAGCTCTTTGTTACTGTTAAATACAGCGTTTATATGACGAGACAAGCCTCTTTCAGAGAGACATTACACAAACAACCAATCCCAGCTAACAGGAAACACAACGTTAATGTTCTCTAATAGTTTTCTCAAAGTTATTAAAAAACCTTCTTACAGTAACAGTAATAGAATACCAATACCAAAAACCTCTTGAGTTGTTAGTGGAACATTTTAAAAGCAAAACGTTCTCGTAACCAAGCACTAATGTTAAAACACTGTAGGTTTTGAATGGTCCTAAAATATTCAGAACAACATTTTAACTGTTACATCACTAAAACATTGAGAAACTTTCTTACAAACTAAAGTTATTAACTGGGTTCAGACTCAATTAAACAGATTTGAGCATTTCTTAAGATAGCAGCTTGACTGTTTTAAACCTGCAACCGCAAGCACGTAACAGAGAAAGTCTGACACAACTGATAAAGACAGAAAATAACAAGACAAAGTTACAGAATGACTTTCATTAAACGCGACTGCGGCAGGATTCACACGGCCGGACAAAATTAAGTACAGAAATAAATCGGATGTGACCGACCTTTAGCCTTATATAAATGCAAAGTGTCTCTCGCCCCGACGCCTCAGGGCCAACAAATGCCATTACAAAACTTCATCCAGGATCCAAAACTACATCTGCCACAGGCTGAAAAGAAAAACTGTCCGAAAAAAATCGCTTTAAATAAAACCGTAACATTTTTGAGGTACTGCAACATAAAGAATGTTTTAAATCACAATGTTCAAACAAAACACATTGTTTTATTGAGGTGAACAAATCAAATGAAGGAAATATAAAACATCAACAGATCGACTTTTAATTCAACAACCTTACACATCACAGAACGATTAGAATAAAAATGTTAGAATAACTTTCTTTTAAGTAAGCAATAGCATTACAATGTCTAAAAAACTGAATGTTTTGAACTTTCCGAGAACATTCAAAATAACATTTCTAATGTTTTTGCTACTTAATGAAAACATTAGGGAAACGTTTAGTGTAAAGGAAATGATGGTTTTGACTGACACTCACTGGTAGCTTCTCGACTCTGTCTGCGCAGGGAAACGAGAAAGCCAGCACCGTGTCCATGGACTGTTTACTAATACAGACACTTTATGATCATTCAGACACGGGATGCTAATCACGAAGCCGAGCACAGACGTGACATTCAGTGCCGCTGACAAATAAAGGACAAATCTACAAAACCGGCCCGTGACATGAACTTGAGAAATGATCATTAGCTCTATGGCTGGATGTCTGCGGTTTACATATTACCAGTAAAGAATAAACATAAGGTTACAGAGTCTTGCGTGGAGTGTGTGGGAGTCTGTCTGTCTTCTGCAGGACTCTTCTGGAGTTTAGAACCGTGTGATATTGTGGTTTCTCAGAGAAAGTCATTCAACAAAGATGTTTGAAGCTTTAGACAGTACAGACAATAAAATGTCACGCCACTGTAATTATTGTATATATAGAAGCAGTGCTGAATCACATGAAATTATCATCAAACAGCACAAAGAAGCTGTAATACTGGAGGAAGAGGGCAGAACCGAACCATTTTAGAACCGGAAAGGTGTAAAAATGGAAATAGGAGGGGCTCTTAATTTCTGCACTTAAGTTAACCACCAGTTTAACCAAAACACCATAGTTACCCCAATACATTTTTTTAACCAGCAAATGGTGATAACTTTTTATTGCACAAATCACAAATACTGATACTGAAACACTGACCAAAAAAACACTCAGCACCATAACAACTCCATAGCAACGCCCTGCATAGCAACACCCTACATAGCAACATCCTGCATAACATTTTAACAGAAATGTAAAAATTCAGTTATGACTATAAAAGTAATAAAAAATCTGCAGTAACTAGCAAAACAATGACTACTATTGCAAATGTAGTGATTAATCATATTCTCGTACAAGGTATGGATGCGCATGAACTTACAGAATATCAGCGTTTATTTTATAAACACTCACAGTAATGAATAAAAGGAAACAAGTTTTTGGTTTTTGGTGGAAAGAATCACAGCCAGAGGAAGAGGAACAGAAAGACAGTTATGAACTCTGAGGAAAATGAGAAACGTGTCACATTTTGACATTCAACAGCAAATTAAAAAGCTAAAAATATTACATGACGTTGCTGTCTTGTTCTTGTTCTGTTTATAATCAGCAGAAAACTGCTGTGAGCCTCACGGCACAAAGACAGCCGACACATTCACATCTGCAGTGTAATATCTTATGGTACAGGTTAAACCTTTCCACAGAGATAAAGGCTGATAATAACAAGTATTAGTTTCTGTAGATTCTTTATTAACGATTCAGCAGCTGATTACAATCTGATTTCTGTAAGATTGTAGAATCATTTCTGGGCTACAGTGAAGATTAATTCTTAATAACTGTTGACTGAGATTAAAGTTCATTTTTAACCTTTGAAAGTAAAGTGTCTTCGGTTCTGTTTCCCCACATTTCTGTGTCGTATATTCTGATCTCATCCTAAATCTGTATTTTATCATAAAATCTTCCACTTCACAAACATCTGAAACAACTTCAAATCCGCCCAGCACAACAATAGATCTCCATTTTATAATGATAACACCCATTTATAATGACCCAACCAATTGCGGCTTCAATTTTTTATGATAAATACTGTTTCAGATTACTTCTGTAGTCAGATTATTAAAATGGTTTACAAACAGGACTTCATGTCGAGTTTGACTTGAATTTCTGTCCGCGCATTAGACCTTTAAAACAAACTAAATCTGTGCAGGAAAACATGATGTTAGATTGCCATCACACTACACAAATCTGTGCAGGAAAACATGATGTTAGATTGCCATCAACTGTGCATCACACTCCCCTTCAAATGACCTCGACCAAAAGCAGAAATTCACACAGGCCTCTAGCCAAAGCAGCATCTCTCTGACCTCCACACATCACCAGCAGAAAGTGTTTGGAGAACAAGATCCAACACCCTGTCTCATGATTTTTACAGATCCACCCTCATGCACACAACAATGGCATTACACAAAGAAAGCCACAAGAACTGTGAATCCGAACATACTGACAGAAACAGCAGATGCGTGTGGAATTCATCATCTGTCTTCATTTGTTTGCTTGAATTTTCTTCATCTAAATGAGCTGAAATTATCAAACACTTTAAATAACAAACATCGCATTCATCACAGATCACAGCATGCAGAGGAACCAGAGCGACTGCATGCAGAATTGTGCTGAAACAACAGCACGTGACTTCAGTTGTGTAATTTAGCACAAACACTGACAGTCAACACTCTCGTTTAACGCCAGAGACGAGCCGTGACAAACGAGTCCCTGCGGCAGAGCGTCAAATGACACACAGTCTCTTAAACAAACTGCTGCTGGCGTCAGGCAACAAAAACCCATACGAGACATCATTAAAACTCATTAACACTTGCCTATAAACGCCAACAAACTCCTGAAAAAGCTTTATGCGTATCATTTTCCAACGTGCTCTTACGTCACCTACCCTGAGCTTTAACCGTTGTCATGGCGATAAGGTAAGCGTCCCTGCCAACGCCATAGAAACGCACTGGCGCAGGCGCACCTGCCTCGCAGCGGGATGAACGGGGCTTTAGAAACGCGATTCTTTAATTCACTACAAAAGTTGTATTTAAAGAAAGTGAAATAATATCTGTCAGGGTCAATCGTTCGTGTGGATTACGCGTTTCTCATAAATGTCTTTAAAACTCAGTATAATCTTTTTGATTAAAAACAGATCATTAAAAATCCTCACAATTAACGTGTGTTCTCACATGTTAACATACCCCTGTCACTACGAGTCATTTATGAGCAATTAAACAGAAATGTCGCACAAATAACGCGAGTTTGTTGTGTTTGTGGGACTCTGCTAAACTACGATTGTAGCTTCACACGTGACACAGTAAGAAACATCAACTCACCACATGTAGATTCTCATGAGACGAATGAGAGAAAATCACGTCACAGATAAATCACGGGACAGAAAGTCTCAATTATTCCATTAAAAGATCCAATCGATAAGTTTCAGGCTGGGCTTTTGTAACAGTATTGAACAGATCGTCTTCACAGTTTCAGATTTTAAGCCTGATTTGCTGATCAGCTTCCATCGCTGTACAATATAAGCTGAATGTTATTTTGGCACACGGTTTCTGAGATTTCTGTCTTTCATCGTTCAGTAGACATAAGTTTTACTAGGTGGAGCACAACACACCTGCTCTGAATTGTTACAAGACGGCAAGTCATGGTTCCCCCTACAGCTAAACACATGTAACTACAACATGTGTGTATCCGTAATATGTGTACTGTCATTATAATGAAAGGGAATGACGAAGGCAAGCGTTCTTCAGATGAAGACCTGTTTGCTTTAAGATTAAGATACACTTAAATGACGCATTTAATATTCGGATGATTATTCTATAGTTTTCTTAAAATGTGTCTTGACCTCTGTTTGCATAATTAACTCTTTCTTGACTCGTTATCCATCACTGTTCCGTTCTGCCCTTGAACAACATTCAGTGCTAAAACACAAAACACGAGGCTTGACAGCAGAACGGGACAGATCTTACCGCACACCATCCGTTTCTTCATCATCTTACTGTAGCACCTGCTGTCTTCCACTACAGGTGCACACACAGACTGTCAGAGCCATGAACAGACGCTGGAGGTACAACATGACATCTGCAAGCAGCTGAAGCTGTCGGGCTTCATGTCTCCATCCTCCCCTGAGGGAGGACGAGAAGATGAGTGTCATCAGTCATCACTCCTTCAACATCCTGGTGGTCCTCCTCCTGTCCACTGCAGGTGAGATCTTCAGCGCGCAGATCTTCTCCAGAGTTCTGTATCTGATGTCTGATGACATGAAGATCTTTAAGAAACCCTGAGAACAGTAAACATTTATATTATCTGTGGATTTTTTAAAGTATCAGCAATAATGGGAAGTAATGGTGACACGTTGAAACGTTTCCAAAACCAGTTTAAAGCTGCAGTCTGTAACTCTCAACTCTCTACTGCCATCTCTGGCCAAAACCGCATGTTAATTTATATACGTGTCTTTAGGCGTATTAACCTCAAACTCACATTTCCTGTGAAATCAGATCTGACAGCTCAAATGATAAATCATTATTATAAACTTACAGTTGTGAATCAGGGTAAGGAGATCGTGTTGAACACTGATCTGTCATGTACCAAATCAATAACTGTTTTTTAGTTATTTAAGTTACAGATTGCAGCTTTAATAACTTATTTAAAAATACAAAATACAGTTAAAATTGTTTTAATAAACATGAACCCTAATAATAAAATGAAGTGTCGATAGTTGAAGAAACACCCACTTATCAGAACTGACTCCCATGTGGCTATTGATTTCCCAGAAATCTTTGCGCTGTCCACTTTATCTCTTCCATTTCCGTGTGTCTCTCAGAACTGTAGATGGTGTCAAACTGAGTTCTCACTCCACTGAGAGAATAAAGGTTAAATAACAATGATGGCGTGGCAGTGTTGAGAGAGGTTAAAGATTATAAAACTGGATGAGATGGAGAAATCTCTTTAATTATTAAAGACAGACGTGAGTCATTCTCGTGGTTGTAGAGAGAGATGCTTTGGACAGCACGAGAAAATCACGGTTAGAGAAACAGAAGGACAGTGTGATGAATCTGACATGTTGTGCGGTCATGACCGCTGAAAACTCAAGCACGCGCTTCACTGTTTGTGCATGATTTTATTTTTTACGGTAATGTCAGTTATTAGTCACGTTAATGCTGTAACTTCTGTCATACTGGAGAATCCTGCAGTGCATGAACTATATATAAAATGACATTTGGAGATCTGCTTTTAATAAAGATTTCTATGTTTATGCACCTTAATCCTCTTTAGTTTTTACATTTTAGCTGTCATTATATTCTATTATTAGTTTAGTTTCTATTCTAGCCGTTTTTGTTTATTTTTGTTTGCACAGTCTATATTATGATACAAGATATTGACATATTTTGGATGGTGTTGTATTTTTGTATGTTTTGTATTACGTTATAACTTTATAATTGCTGGTCAGTTGAACAGGGAAGGGGTAATACTTATTCCACACAGTGTACATAAATATATCTATGAGGTGAAAGAATAAATTATGGCTGTACTTTTTGTTCTTGCATGCACTGTTATACCGGAACCACATGCTGTTGCTATGGTTACCACCTTAGACGAACTCTTCTGTTTTTGACGTCTGTTTTGTGTTAACTAACTTTTTTGATTACTTAAATAATTATTAAAATGTTCTTGTACCTTTAAAGAGCCCCTCAAAAACACCTTTAATTTGATTCCTTGGCAGATTCAAGCCTACATGAGCGATTTGGTAAAATAAAACATGACAGTATCATAACATCAAAGTGGCTGTATCGGTTTCCTTCTTTCAAAAGCTTTTCATACAAACAATAGTTTCTCCCGTCACTCATCTAATTTAACCTGGCAGAGCCTGACAAAAATAGAAACTCTGACTCCATTTAAATCTACCTGATTCTTGTGTGAAGCAGCACAGATTTATCGTAAATACTTTCATCTGAAAGAAAATGACTGAGTCTCTGTACGTCTTTACAGTCTTTTATTGTATCTGAAGTAATTAGACAAGAACCTTAAACCATTGAAATTCAAGACAGGCGTATCTGATTCTGACTGGAAGGAAAAGTGAGAGATTTAGTTTGATGTCAGGCTGTTCTGTTTTGGGTTGAATGGTGTCAGCACGGGTTAGTCACCCGGCCCGACTGCCACTCTGTGTTTTGAGTTCTGTGGTGAAAAATAAACCAGACCACTGGCTGTCAAACAAACAAACACAAACTGGTTTGTTACTCCGTTACATGCAGCAGTCAGAACGTATTCCAAGCACCATTTTACAGTTTAGAATATCATCCACATTCATTTCCACTTCTAAAGAGTCCACTTAATGTGTTTAGCATCATAAAACGGTAGATGAATTATGACCAAAAATCAGTGATTTGCTAAAATTCTTAACCTATTATTTAAAAAGCTTGGATGAAGATCAGTGACTAAACAAAATGAAAGTAATTTAAGATTTACTAGTAACAGTTAGTCAGGGTTTCAGCTGTGATGAAGTAACAGCTGTGTTTCTCTTCAGTTCTGTCGGCACACTTTCGGGTGTGTGAACCCTACACTGATCACAAGGGGCGCTACCACTTTGGATTCCACTGTCCTCGTCTCTCGGATAATAAAACCTACATGTTCTGCTGTCACCATAACAACACAGCCTTTAAATACTGCTGCAACGAGACGGAGTTTCAGACGGTCATGGGGGTCAACCTGACGACCTCTCCAGACGGCTACGCACACAAGTGAGTTTCCGCCATCTTGTTTTTACTGTTGACGCTTGTTGGTTTTATTAAACTATCAATAAAATTGATTTGCTGGTTTACTTTTGTGTAACATTACATGTTGTATATTTAAAGTTGAAATTAATAACCTTTTTAATGCAAGAACATAACAGATCAGTTTTTAGAAATGGTCTCTTTACTTTATCATGACTCACAACGGTAAGTTTGTGTCTAGTTTGAATATTAACTGGTCTCAGATCAGGGTTGAAGCTGCCCCTCACGACTTCCTTCCATGATTGCCTCACAGCAGCTAATGATGTGGAGATCTCAGGCTGTGGTCTGGCTGCGCTCTCAGACATTTGAAGACGTTTCTGAAAGGCTGGAGACTCCAGTGGGGGGCCATTTACCCCTGATCTGTGGTCAGTAGGATGTAGACAGTGACATTTGCTAATGGCCTGAGGTTAAGGATGAGGCAGCTGAGCGTGAAAGGATATAAAACAGCATCTTTCAGTTCTTTGGCTCATGCAGGACTGTCTGTGGTATCAGGCTGTTGTTGTGCTCTGGTTGATGATGTTACAGTGATGTCAGCCACCTGAGAATGATGATTGGACGGTGAAATAACTGACATTTATCTTGGCAGTTAATATCGTTTTATTTCTTTAACTAGTATAAGTTACAGGTTTGCAGCTTTAATTGCGTCTCAGTTTCTCTCATCCTCTCTTCCTCACAGCAATTACACGGCGTTAATCGGCGTGTGGATCTATGGCTTTTTCGTCATGGTGCTGCTGGCACTTGACTTCCTGTATTACTCCGCTATGAACTATGAGGTGTGCAGAGTTTATCTGGAGAAATGTGGCCTGGGGGGCCGCTGGCTGAAACAGGCCCGCAGTCAGTGGCACGCTGCCGGGCAGGAAGGAGGAGCAGTTCAGCCCACGGCTCCAGCACAGCCTCAGGAGCCAAGCCATCAACTCAGCTGCAGTCACGTTAGACACAACCTGACAGAGAGCACGCACAGCTCAGCACAGATCTCACACAACACCACAACAGCCTGGTGAGTACAAACACACACACAGACATAAGGCTGTGTTCTCATAGCATACTTCCATACTACTCCTATAGGTAGGATTGGTCATAGGATTGGAGGCTAGCAACAGGACATAGTTTGACAGGCAAGTAGGACGTCCTATCACTGCATTCAGACCGAATGCAATGATTGGATGAACATTTTATGGTCCTACGTCTTCCACAGAAAATGTATAAATATATTTAGACCACTTTACTTTCAAGCAGCATAACAAAAAATGTTTCTGGACCAAATCGCCATTTCTGCCTTGAACTAACTCTGCATCACACTGGGCACGATGTGAAGCTAAAAGTGAAATGATTTCAAAATAGACGCTTGACATTAACACCCACATCAGTGGAATATGCATTGTGTTGTGTGTATCTGCATTGTGAATATTCATCACACACGGGCACATTCTCTCAGGAGACAGACTGGAACACACACATCATGGGCCATGAGGCAGATATATCATCCAATGCTATTGAGAGACTTAACATAGACACAAGATATGTTTGTTAGCATGAAAACTAGGTCACAGACAAAAACAATTACAGCTGTGTCCTTGATTCTGATGCATACAGGCCAAAACCATAAACCAGTAAACCAATGATCAAATATAACCAGATATATATATGTATATAAATACATTTCACTGTCATTAAAAGTAATCAATCAAAACGATTGTGATAGATTGTGATAGATTAACAGGTTATTCTGATTGACTAAGTGACACACGTCATGTGATTGAGTCGCTGCTCATTTACATAAAGCCATCATGACATCACAAACAATTACCTTCAGGTTTCCTGTCAGTGTCAATGATTAAATGAGCTTCATTCTGTGGAGATATAAGAACACACACTTCACACACACTTCTTTTTATGCCTTATGGGGACTTTCCATAGACATAATGGCTTTTATACTGTACACTATATTCTATCCCCTCACCCTAAACCCTTTGAATACGTTTTTAAATAAGCATCATTTAGTTTGTCTCATAATCAGTTTCTCTCATAGGGACCGCTGACTTGTCCCCACAATGTAGGTGTGTGTGACTTTTACCATCCTCGTGGGGACATGTGGTCCCCATAGTGGTAGAAAACCAAACACACACACACACACACAGATTCTCTGTTGATGGCTGGTTGCATCAACTGCTTAGACTAGTCTTACAAGCTGGTCATCTAGAATGTTCTGAAAGCATTGCTTGCCGGGAAGTCACATTAGATTGAATCTTGTCAGCGCTGTCCATTTTTGAGTGCAATACGCTTTAGAAGGTCTGTGGGTGTGCTGCCTGGAGCTAACACACACACACACACGCACACACACACACACACACACACACACACACACACACAGCGTTCTCTTACTGTCACAACAAGACAGTGTAGCTTTGTTAGTTGAGTGAAAACCCGTCTAATTAAGCCTGTCATGTCTGCTAAACCTCCTAATTAACAATCACATGAATCTCAGATTCAATCCCTGAACTTCAGAGAGTCAAACTCCACCGAGAGGACAAAGAGTTCAAACTCTGAGGAGAAGACCTGACAGCTGATGAATATGACACTGAAATATTGCATCCAAACCAGACATAATAAAGCCATAGATTACATCCTTCTCATGTTAATCTGATCTTAACCAATCAGTAACAAGTGTCACGCCTTTAATGGTTTCTGTCTGTCACTAGCCCCGCCCACAGAGAATCTCATTTATCCACTACACTTTACTGTATATAATAACCAACATTAATTAAACAGCTTGTGCTTTCCTTTGTTTTCATAAACTGATGTATTTTCAAGTGAAACAGGAAGGCCATGAATATTGAGAAACCAAAAACTTTCAAATTAATTGTTTTGTAATTCTGTTAAGGTGCCACAGAAATGACAAATATTATCTTTAAACATTAACGAAACAAAGAGAAAATGAGTTCAGAAACCCTGAGTTTTGTACTTCAGTTGATTGTAAACCAGACAGTATTTACAGCACGGACCACTGAGCATTCACAGCATGCTATTAAAACCGGCTGCAGGCATGAATAGTCCACCATAAGAGGGCTCAAAGTCAGCTGGTTGAAATCTTTAAAGCCTCTTTACCCAGAGCATTGTGGGAAAGGCAGGATTGGTCCCAGCTCGCAGGGGAGCATCTGTCAGAAAAAGAAAGACCAAAAAAGAAAACCACGAATGGGGGTCCCGGACTAAAATAGAACAGAGAGAATTCAGTTCAGTTCCTGCTTTCAGTCTATTTGCGTTTATATCGGGCAAATGATTCTCTGCCCATTACTGTGTTTGTACTCGATGGTGACGTGCAGTTTCCTTCCTGCCGGTCTGAGAAACGCTGCCAATGTCTTTAAATGGCATCTGATTCTTGTATAGTGTGATCTGTTGGGGACAGAAGCTCAGGGGAGTTATGGGCAACATCTGAAGTATTTGTTCTGCAACAGCTGCTTTGACTGACGTGTCATGCATGGGAATCAGTTTTAAAAAGCTATAAACGGGCCAGTTTTTAATAAGAACCAATTTTAATGGCCACTACAGAGCTTTTCATTGGTTTTACTGGTGAGTTTTATAAACACTGTCAAACACAGGAAAATCCCAGTACACACGCGATCTGAATTCAGATAAAGAGCCAGAAACAGCGCAGGGAATATTATTAGAGAAAGTCCACCTCTCTCCTTCTCTCTCGAGCACATTTCAGGAAAAGCACAGAGTAACAAAATCTTGAACTGTCATGTTTTCTCTCAGGTACATGTGGTCAGACAGCAGTCGGAGTGTGTCCACCCCTTTACACACGCACACACGCACACACAAACACACACACACACACACACACACACACACACAACCGCACACTTTAAATAGGGTCTTAGACTTCTATTGTTTATATACACAGCTACTATAAACACCATGTATTACTTAACCAATACATGGTCAAGTAAACCCCCACACACCCATACACGTAATGCTGCTTTTAAAGTCTAACCTACGTGCCTGTGTATGATTGTCGGGTCACACTGAACCTCTGGAAGTGGGCAGTTGGTGGCCAGAATAAACTGTGATGTGAATCAAGCTAATAAGGTGGCGAGTAATGAACTGAAGTGAGTCTGCAGGCAGGCGGCTTGTTCAGGCCTCATCATATTAATTCAGAAACACCGTGCATATGGTGAGCTAATGATCTGTCTGGTGAGGTGACAGAATTAAGTGTACACTGGACACGAGGTCAGAAAATACAGGTGTCTTAATCACGTACAGAACACACTTACCAGACAACAAAATAATTATAAAACTGCAGCTGATCATTGTTAATAACGTTCACAGATCATGTTTCATAATGTTGATGTTTCTACAGGGTTTTTCACTCACTCACTTCTTCTGTTTTTTCCTTGTGATCATTTTTTCAGAGTAACCAAATATAAAGAGCATCTGTCTGGAGTCCACCATTGAGCTAGTGCATCATGGGAAATGCAGCACATCTCCCCTGCCTGCCACATGGACCTTAATATGTGCCACAGGGGCCCCCTGGCCCCAAAAGTCCCCATGAGGTCCAAATCTCACTGAGCACAAACTTCAGACCACTTCTGCAAATCTAGAACCTCAGCTCAGAACCACCACAGAACCATTAAGGAGCTAGAAAGGTTCTAGCCGAGGAAGAGAACTTCAGACCAGCAGCTGCAGGATATGAGGAACTCCAGATGATTTCTGACTGATGTGAGGAACTCATGGGCACCTCAACTGTGTAGCTGTGTGTGTCTGTTTATTTATTAGTAGACTGGAAACTAAGTACAAGAAGGTTATCTAGAAGTTTCAGGAGATGGATGGAAGTTGTCAGATATTCTCAGTACCCATCACTCTCTCTTATGACGGATCTTTTGTAAATAAATGTAGGGTATCTGTTTCTGACTACTGTTGTGACTGATTTTATTCTCATTCGTGAGAATCAGTAACGTAGCAAATTGTGTTTGTTTTTATCTCTATTTGATTCCATGCCTTACAGCTCAGCTGAGGTTTTGCTGTACCGTCTGAGCGCGTGCGTGTGTGTGTGTGTGTGTGAGACACGTGCTGGTTTTGTTATGCGGTTCTCTGTGGGTGATATTGAGTAATTACGTTTGCTTAGATTTTAGTTCTATGAACTGTTGAAATAAACGCTCATAATTAAAAACATGATTACACACTCTTTGACCTTTACAAAACAATCATCCATTTTTAGAGAGCTCGAGCAAAGATCAAAACAAACATCTAAATGACTTGTTTTAAAACTAGTAGTTAAAGAACAAGGTTTACCTTTCATTTTGTGAAGAAGCGGTTTTATGTTCTACTTGTCTGAAATTTGCTAAATATGATGAAGAGGACGAAACGTTCCTGACACACATCATGGTTATTTCCAGGCTGTTTGTTTTTCTGTTTCTCAAGTTAATCTAGATCATGCAGAAATACACAACCGTCCTGCTGCCACTGAAGCTCATAGGCAATCAGTTGGAGATATAGGGAAACATCATGTGACTAATTACTGCAGCAGGAAAATTGACCCCTGATTGGCTGATTGGCTGATGACATCAGAAATGGTTTCAAGCCTGTCTGTCTGTACTAAGCTGAGGTCAAGGGCAGTAGACAGGAAATCCATTCCATGCCTTTAAAAGCCCTACAAACTGTTTGTTACTTGTTAACGATCTACTGAAATAATACTTAACATATATATATTTAGTGTTTACAATGTTTAGTATTATTTAAAAATAATTATTTAATCACATTATTTATGATGCTCATATTAGCAAGACAGGTCTATAATTTAAGTTCCTCTTCAATTCTACAACAAACAGATTAAAACCGTCATCTTCCGGGAGTCGTTGCTTGACCTCCAATCGAGGTGGAAAATCATTCCAGTAACTGGATTCTTGCTGTAGGGAAGTCAGGAACAAAGTCACAGCTGAAAAACAGCGTCACATACAGTCAATTACAGCCTTCACTTCACTTACAGAGTGGAATGTCACATGATCATGACATCAGTTGCCTTCAGTTTTCACCTGTGTGTACGGCTGTCTGCTTCTTACCTCACAACAGATGGTATAACACACACACACACACAGTTTCACAGGTGGGCTCTATGTACAACATAACTTTGTTACACTGTCAAAATTACATATCACAGAAAAATAATACATTTTTTGAAAGTCCAAATTTTATTTGTGTGGTCTCAGGGAAACTTTGAATGTTTTTTTTACAAAAGCTGTCAGATAATTTCAGCTCTGATGTTTGAAAGTCATCTTTCATTGTAATTGCACGGAAATAACGAGCAGTATGACTCAATAAAACAGCTCTTCTGTGTTTCACAACTTTCCATAAAAGTCAAAAGGTTTTGGAACGCCGCTATTGTGAAATGATTTCTTTAATTCAGGAATGATATGTGTCAGATCATCAGTGGTGAGTCAGCTGTCTTTACTGTCCGGGCTCTGTGTTGATGACATATCAGCAGGAGGTTTCAGACATTGTTCAGTGTTCACAATTGTGCTCATTTAGTCATCATCAGTAACAGCCCATCAGAACCACAGAAACCCGTCTCTACCCGTCCTCACAGATTAACCCACAAGCCCGTCTAACTACAGCCCTCCAGAATCAGAACCCGGGCGTCTCTGAGACCCAGCCGGGTTTTCATCTGATCATAGGGGTCATTGTGTGAGCTGTTTTTTAAGTTAATAAAACCGTTAATACCCATATGTCTTAAACAAACAGATTTTAATCATTTTCACTAACACTGACATGCATAATAAGGTATAAAAAAGATTAAAAAATGCAGTTACAGATATAAACGAATAACAAACTTCCATGAAAATGAAAAACGCCGGGTCTGTTTTCCGCTCTATGTTTACCCACAGGCAATTTACCATTAAAATGACTCCAGAGAATCCGCCCGCAACTCGAACCCTGGACCAGTCACAGAGAATAAACCTTCTAAAATTGCCCACAATGCATTTTCCATTCAGATGAAATGAAAGCCATTCACCATATCCAGTCTGAGAGAACACACATTAAAGAAATGAGATTACAGGGGTGGACGAGGAGAGATTGAGAGATGTGAGATGTACTGACGTCAGAATTCAGTTCCGCTCAGCAATCCTGCGTTACTTCATATTCTGATTAAAGCACTTTTACATATATGTAGTTATTATTACTATAGAGGGTCACAAATTAACAATAATTTTGATGAATTGGAAAATGTTCTGAAATAAAATGTCAGGAATCTTTATTTGTTTTTGTGTCTCTTGAATAAGTAGTACAACACTTTCAGCGTTGCAGGAACGTCTTGAGAAACAATATCTGTGAGGAACAAGAGAAACCGGCATCAGTAAAGGACCAATCAAACGGATCGTCACTCAATCCCACAATGCATTGCTACGTTTCCATCAGTTTCAGACATCGATATAAAATACTTTATTTTTTTATATAGAAAATTTCCAATATGAGATATGTATTAATTACTGATTACTGAATATGAATGATTACTGAATATGAAAACAATATTTGTAAGTGATATGTAGTTTTTTAGCAAATTAGTAAACAGTATCATTGTCAATGCATAAGTTTTATATGAATTAGCCACTATAGCTAAGTGTGGACGGCACTATTTTTGTGGAGTTTGTTAATGTTTTTCACTAATAAAACCTTTAAAACATTCACTTACTATATGAGCTTCCTTTACTGCAACATTGATGCCTTGTTTATGAACAGAGTACACACTAGGGTTTGGAACGGAGCCATAATATAAAACCAGACTGACTCACCCTGAGGGTCAACAGACTGGACGGGAATCTGTCTGTCAGCCAGTAAATTCAACGCCAGCGTCACATTATGGACCTTTAGATTGATGAAAACAACAATAATTGTACTATTATTATCAAGGCCAAACGCTGTTCTCTAACTAGATCTAGTTAGTCTGTCGCATCATTACACATGATTTCTGTCACTTGCATTTCCTGGCTCGTGTGCATGACGGCACAAATCCTGGATTCAGTGCAGGTTTAATTCACTAATAACACGTGCTGGTCTTGTTTCAATGTGAATGAGATATGGATTCAATCCTGAGATGGTCAGGTTCTGTTCCTCTGTTTCTCACCATTTCAGAGGAGCCGACAGGACAGAGGTGGAACTCAGAGAGAGGAATAAAGAAGCCTTCCAGCTGTCCAATCAACAGGAGAAGAATGACCCCGTCTGCAAACTGACAAAAGCACATCATCATCATTATCTCGTGGCCTATCTCCTGATCTCTGATCAGTTTGAGCGGTACATTTCGGCACAGACCAGCAGACAGACAGAACAAACCTGTTTATCTAGATCAGTCACATTCAGCCCGAGTGAGGTCATGTTCTTATTCACGAAATGTAAAATGGCCTGCAGGAAGGAAAACGTACAGTAATTGAGTTATCAAAGACACATTTACAGAAACATCATGAACCTGACGATCTGATCAAACCTTTTTCACGGTCTCAATTTTGTGTGCGTCCAGTTTGAAGAGCTCGTGGATGGGGCATTCCTCTGTGACATCACACACAAGACATGAATAATCAAGCAGTCATGATGCTTATGTATGTCACTGATGCTTATGTATATTTGATATGAAACGCTTCTGTTTGACTCACTGTGAGGCTCTCCTGCAAGATTCTTTCTGGATTGACTGTAGAGACACAACAGACCGTGAGACAGCTGATCTGGGTACAGTGAAGCGAATCGCGTTTAATAAGGAGATCAGATCTTCACAGACCTTTCAGATGTGATGAACTCAATCTGTTTCTCTGATCTGATGCCACTTTTTGTGACCTGTTTCATAAAACATGTTTCATTAAAGCTGCTGTAACGTTTGCCTCTCTGTCGCCATCTGCGTTTGAAACATTCAATTAATCAATATTAATCAATAATCAATAGGAATCAATCAATCATTATATATCATGATTACCTCA
The DNA here is from genome assembly GCA_036877575.1 of Botia almorhae. Taxonomy (NCBI): domain Eukaryota; kingdom Metazoa; phylum Chordata; class Actinopteri; order Cypriniformes; family Botiidae; genus Botia; species Botia almorhae. The sequence continues at coordinate 6,953 of JAZGTJ010001460.1, read as the reverse complement.
CACTGAATGACCTCAACACTGACGTTCACGGGTAAGTCCACATCCGGCTGGAAACGGTTCACCATGGCAACCAGAAGATGCAGCGTCGCCAACAGGTCCTTGCTGTGAATGACTGACAGAAGGGGGGAGGGTGAGCAGATGCTCATGAATATGTAACTACATCACTGACTAGGGCTGTTCTGATTGGCTCACGTTTGATGCTCCATTTGGCCTCTTCCTCATTTATCTGTAAGATGTCGTTCAGAGCCGTCAGGATCGTCTGTAGTTTTCTGAGCTGCGCTTCGGATGTCAGCGCAATTTCCTCAACCTGTAACTGAAGACCTGCCAAGCAACCTGTGTAACACACACACATTTGTGTGTATCATTTATAGTAAGCTTCCCGTCCTCTGGTTTTGAGGTGAAATATGACTGGTTTGTGTACAGTATGTTCTCACAGTCTCTGAATGTATCGAATGCATCTTCTGTTTTGATTCTTACGTAATAGGTGATGAATGACGAGTCCATCATAAAGGTCTTCCTCCAGCGTTCTCACAACAATGTGTTCAGCTTTCAGCGTTCTGTTGATCCAGTCCACCAAAACCTAACACACCGTGACACAGCACAGAAGAACCACAGAGAAGATCAGACAAATTACCCAGGGGATGGTTTGTTGTGTACGGGATTTGAACCTGCAACCCTTTAGCCCCCAACACTACACCACCCAACACTACACCACCCAACACTACACCACCCCAACACTACACCACCTCAACACTACACCACCCAACACTACACCACCCAACACTACACCACCCCAACANCTACACCTCCTCAACACTACACCACCCAACACTACACCACCCCAACAGTACACCACCCCAACAGTACACCACCCAACACTACACCACCCCAACACTACACCACCCAACACTACGCCACTCAACACTACACCACCTCAACACTACACCACCCAACAGTACACCACCTCAACACTACACCACCCAACACTACACCACCCCAACACTACACCACCTCAAACTGTTTGTTTTGAAGCATCTCACCTCTTTAAGTTTGTGGAGTTTGGGGTCATCCAAACATGCAGGCTGGATGAGCATTCTTCTCTCAGTCTCAGCGCTACAGTCGGCCATACTTTCTGCTGTGTCAAAACATTGTTTGTTTGTCAGAAAGTGGACTTCACAGACTGTTTTCCTCAGCAAACATTTGATTTCTGCTGCTTCGGTTTAAAAGCCGTCTGATGTTTTCGGTTGTGTTTGTGTCCTGAGGGGATTTCAGGGACTCATCGCTGGGTTTTAGTTTTCAACTGACGTTTAAATGTCTGTGATGAAGTGCTGCTAAATGAAACTGACTTGAAACGTCAAAACACAGGAGCACAGAATCTCCCCAGCACACAGCAGACGTCTGCGCTAATCTCACATTGAACAGAACACACAGAGCACAGAGATTTCTGCCTTCCTGCATCACACAGCGACATAACACAGAGAGACGGAGCGAGAGAGCGAGGGGAATAGAGAGAGATATAGATGTTATTTAAAACTACAAATGAAATTAGGAATGAACTATTATTTACTCTCATGTGGTTTTAAATCTTAAAGCTTTCCAGTGCAACATTGCTCACTGTATTTCTCTCATAGAGTTTTAGGAGAAAGCTGATCTATAAGAGCACAACTCTGAAGCTGTAACTTTCCTCTGGGTAGTTTCCTGTCACGTTTACAGTGAACACAGACAAAGTTTTACCTCAAGCTTTCAGGTCTGTAGAAATCTCCCGTCACACAGCGAAGATGTCTGATTTTCTCACCGACCCCAAAAGAATCGATCCAGCTCACAAAACATTGAAATAACACATCCTTCTGAATTACAACAGAAACAGGAAGTCAGTGAGGCCTGCTTCAAACCCAGAGAGGAAGTTGAGAAGAACCGTTACACATCACTTCCTCTTTTTTATTAAGCGCGAGGTTACGTCAGTGAAAAACGTTCTGAAGAAAAACAAAACTGTCACACACACCATCAAACACATACATGACCTTTAACAGAGCATGTTGTAAGTGTTGGGCAGAGAATAACAGATCACATGTGATTCACAAACCAACAAAAACACTTATTGGTAAACAGTTAACCAGTGATTGAATATTTCTTGTATTCAAATAACAGATTCAGGGCTTGTGGGCTTGTGTTTTCCTCTCTCTCTCTCTCTCTCTCTCTCTCTGTGTTTCTTTGCCTTTGACTAGAAACCAGAGGTAATTTGGGCTGGAGGGTTTCCATGGTTACCATCCCGGTGAATTCCCCCCATTAAACATGAAACCACTTTGAATCCAACAACTGAAAGATTGTTAAAAGCATCTTAAAGAACGACATTGTTTTCATTTACACTCATTCGTTTGTGCTAAAATCTGAAAATGTTGTTTATCAAAAAAAAAGCTTTTTTTATATTTTCTAACTGTAACAATTCTATGTGGTTGCTACAGTGATATGAGTGGTAGCTAGGGAGTTGCTATGCAGTTGCTTATGTGTACTGAGCAGTTGTTAGGGTGTAGCTAGTTGCTAAGATACTCTTTAGGACTGTTTTAGGGGGTTGCTTTGTGATTTCTAGGTGGTTACTTAGTGACCCAGGTTAAAATAGCCCAACATTTGATATTCTGGTGTTTAGATACAGGTCAGAGTTATGAGCAATACTGAGCTGAGAAAACACCACTTATTATCTTAAAGTACAGTGTATGATTTTATCAGAGGCTCAACATGCAGAAACAAGCCCACAAATTAATCTTTAAACCCACTTCACATTAAAACACACGCAGGCATGCAGGTGAAATATTTATACAGACTGAGGTTTGAAATCATAAATAATTCTGTTTCTGAAGGCATGAGGCCGAACCGCTTATTATGATGAAAAACCACGTTCAGTAATTCAAAATGACAAAAGATGAACTATTAAAAACTTCATTCAAATATCTGGAAAGAACCATTTATTTACGTTTATTTGAGATAATTACAGCATTTCTTTCAGAAACGTGCACAGTGTCTCAGGATTCTGAATCACTCCCGAACACACTGTTCATCCCATGTAGAGCTTTTGCGCAAATCAAACAGGAGCAGAAATACCATTTGAAATGAGCAGCTGTACCGACACATTAAAGCTAAATACATTCCAGTCTGAGGATATAAAAGCCACGTTATACAAAATATTTCATTGCTACAAGGAGAAAACAACAAGCGTGTGTGTGCACGTGTGTGTGTGCACGTGTGTGTGTGTGTGTGTGTGTGTAAGTGCAGGCGTTTAGGCTTCAAAAGGCAAGATCTGATGTCTCCGAATCTTTAGATGTTACTGTGAGTTCTTGTAGTTGGTGAACAGGTTGTACAGCACCCTGAGTGTGGACTTCAGATTTAGATTGACAACATCTACAAAACACAATCAGAAGAGACAGACGCTTGAATGTTTGCACAATGTTTGGGTTTGTGAAATACTGTCACAGCAGCACCCTCTGGTGTACAATCTTGGGTAATGCAAAATTGTTGTAATGTTGGGCAACTTCATGGAAATTTTGATTTCATGAGATCTTTAAATGCTGATCTAAACAGTTTGTGGGAGTATCAGATGTTATGCTGTTAACTTTGAATATTCGGTCTTGATGTGATGTTGTTACTCAGATTGTTTTGGTACCTTCTGGTCGTGCTTTGGGTTTCTGTAACCCTCCGTCCTGCATGAGTTCAAACGCAAACATCACGTTATGAACCTGTGAGACAGATACAAATATTAGCCAGAAACTGACACATTATCAGATCACAGCATACCTCATCAGACCCCATTAGGCCTCATCAGATTCTATCAGACCTCATCAGACCTCATCTGCTCATGTCACTCACCTTCTGTTCAAAGCTCTCAGGTGTGAGGTAGAAGTTATACAGAGGCACAAAGTAATTTTCCAACAATCCCATTAACAACACCAGATAAACACCATCTGCGAACTACACACACACACACACAAGCATTAGATACACAGGTGTAATACTGTACAGTACAGGTGTAATATTGTACAGTACAGGTGTGATATACTGTACTGGGCAGGTGTGATGTACTATACAGTACAGGTGTAATATACTGTACAGTGCAGGTGTAATATTGTACAGTACAGGTGTGATATACTGTACAGTACAGGTGTGATGTACTGTACTGGGCAGGTGTGATGTACTGTACTGGGCAGGTGTGATATACTGTACAGTATGGGTGTGATATACTGTACTATACAGGTGATGTTCATACCTGTGTCTCCAGCTCTGTCACCTCCAGATTGAGTTTGTTCAAGTGTTTATTCACAAACGTGATGAGTGACTGCAGGAATAAAGCATCACACATTCACTCTGAATCATCACACACATCTCAGTTCTGAATGTGAATCTGAATCTGAATCGTGTCTTACTGTTTTCACTACATTCAGTTTGTCAGGTGTGTGATCCAGCAGCGTGTCAAAGGCATCACGCTCTGCACGTCAGTGAGAAACAAACATTGTTTTGACTAGTAAAAAGACACAGTGTCTTGATCTAGCTGATTAGACCAGGCTGACACAAACTGAACAAACAACTAATCACCACATTCAAAAACTAGCTTGACCAAATGAATCTGGTATGACCTTGTTGTTTGTTTCTCAGCAGAAACTGAAATCCTGTCTCTTAAATGTAGAAAAACTCACCTGAGCTTCCCATCATCATTCTGTCAAAACAGAAGATTCAGCGTCAGCTTTTAACTGTTGGGAACATTTTAGGTCGTGTTTAAATGTGGCCACCTAGTGGCTCGGTCAGTGTATTACCAGGACTTACTCTGTGGTGGAACTTGTCAGTTGTTTGGTCACATGATACGTCTGCAAGATTCCCTCTTTTTTCTACAAGAAAAACACAAATTTGTGTTTGGGCTGAAGACATCTGGTATAACTTTCAACATGAATGCTTTTGTTTTAATAAAGAGCTCGTACCTTCACCACAATCACCTGCACGGACACATGCTCAGGTAAGCGGATGGGAGCCATATAGTAGATGGCCAACGCCAGCAGCAGGTAGATGATGGACACCAGGTTCTTCGAGTGGATGGCTAAGGAACAACAAGACGGTTCAAATTCTGATCATGAGACGGGTGAGATTCATTCATTGACAGACTCAGTCTTTCTACGGAAGCACACTGTAACTTTAAGATCATCAAAATGTATGTTGTGATTGACTACACAGGATGAAGGAACAGAGAGTGTGATCGCTCACAGTCGACGCTCCATTCTGTGTTCCAATCCAGTGGTCGCAGAACCCCGTTAACAGCTTCCAGAACCGTCTGAAGTTTCTGCTTCTGTCCGATCTCTGACTGCGTCACCTCTGCCACATTCAGCTTCTGACCTGACAGCTTCTCTGCAGGAGAACACAATCCCAGTCAGAGCCACTAGAACCATCTTAACAGAACCTCACGCACGCACACACACACACACACGCACGCACGCACGCACGCACACACACACACACACACACACACACACACACACACTGGAATATGTCTCTGTAGAACCACACTGAAGACTTTTGGAAAGTCTATGAAATTAAGGTTGAGAATCAAGCTGAGAATTATTTGCATGGAAAGTATCTGTGTCTTACCGAACAGCTTCTGCAGCACCTGACCGTCGTACAGATCTTCCTCAAGGTCCTTCACAATAATTCTATCCTCCTCTAGTTCACTGTTAATCCAGTCAATGAGAACCTTAGAGGACGAAAGTACACAGCACATCTCAAACTCTAGAGGGCGCTAAACACCACCAAAACTTACAGAATGTATTTCAGAATGTTAATCTGAAAAACAGGTGAGTTTTGTACCCTCTGCAGGTCTTTAAAATTGAGGTTCTCTCTGGAGGTGGGTTCCAGAATTGTCCTCTCTGCATTTTCCTCTGTACAGATTGAAAAAAGAGGAAATTCCTAAAAACACACATACACGTGTATATACACACACACACACAGTTTACTCAGGGACAAACATGTTGAACGTGTTTCTCTCTAGCGTGTCTCTTTAAATCTGTCCAGCTCTCTGACTCACAGGCCAAAGTTAGTATGAGACATGGAGGAAATGAAAAATAGCCAACCACAGACACAAAACCACAGATTCACTCTGACCCTCCCAAGAGAAAAACGTTAATGACATTCTGTGTTGTAAAATGTAAGCAGCAGTTTTGTCTGTATAAAGTTCGTGTGGTTAGCATGTCTTTAATCTAACTGAAGTCTCCATTTTCTCTCCATTTAACCTCATCGGTGGGACAAATAACTTTGTAATTAACAAGATGACATTGGTGATGTTTTTGACTGAGCGCTGACTTCTACTGGAGAGGAGTGACATCATCAGTTTGGTTTTGAGGGAGTGATACGTTACCCAGCAACATGTCCGCGGGGAGCAGCTCCGAGCCGGCGGGAAGCAGAGGAGCATTGATGGCGTTCCTGCCGTCTTCCTGAAGATCACTCACTACAGAAACACCATTTTAAATATTTGTGTTACTTCTGAGTATATCGAACATAACCGCGACATTAAAACATAAATATACTGTGTATATAAGTATCAGGTGCTCATATCATACTGACACAATACGAATCAAGCAGATTGTCTTATAACTTGATCAAACACAGTTTGAAGATAATATCTGTGACAGAACATATAATGTCACATGACTCATTATGATTGTTATTGATAGATAAATAAATAACAGCTAGTTATGTCAGGAAGTTTTAATTAACTGATTAGTGTGCAGTAATTAACCAGCTGATCCATGAGAGACAGATAATGAGTTCATTTATAATGAGAAATGTCACTTCCTGCCAGTCATCAGATGTCACATCTAAACAGAGCTGACATCAGATAGAGTTCCCAATGTACAGCACCACACCCAAACTCTCTCACACACACACACACACACATACCCAAACTCACACACACACCCAAACTC
>JAZGTJ010001459.1:33329-56041 GCA_036877575.1 Botia almorhae | reverse complement strand
GTTAATAGTATGGAACTTCATAACATCATAAATGAATAATTAAATCACATTTATCATTACACGTAGGATTTAAAGTGTCAGGAAAAGACACTAAAATGTGTATAAAAATAAAACGGCTGATTTTTGCAGGGTTGTGTTGTGGATTTTCACGCCTCTCTTGTCTGGGTGCCGCCATCTTGGTAAACAAACCAAACAATCCGCCCCTCTTAAATAAAGGTTTTTTGCAAAGATTCCAAATGCATGTCTTAATAAATAAAGTATTTCTACAACCAATACTGGACCGTATGTAGTCTTGTATACATTTTTTAAATGGTACAATTTGGGCACAAAATAACGCGGATAAGACTAAAATACAACTTAAGCTGGCTGCTAGTTATTAGCATGCTAGCACAGGTGCATTGACATCCACTGGCAGCCAGTTAGCTTTAATAACCCATTAAACGCTGTCCATTCTACATACTCATCCGGCATACAGAGAAAATGTTACATGTTTCATTTTTACTGTTTTATTTACTGTTAAAATTGCAATTGGCATTTTATTCGACTTGCACAGTTCAACTTCAGTTATTGTTTTGTCGGTCTACTCGCTTAGCATCTCTCAAAGATGGCGGATGCACCGTTAGCCGTCACAGAAAGAAGCAAAATAAGGAAGATTCTCTCATTCCGTAGTACAAAATACTTACTCGTTCCGATATGTTAATGTACTATATAAACGGCGAGGGAGGACTCAGAAAACGAATTGAACCCTGGGTGATTCTTTCACTGGAGACTTCGCTAACTCTACATCTTTTCATGCCGCCCAGGAAGCCGCCATCTTCTTGTCAAGGCGTCAGTGCTGAAACAGCGGAGCGGTTCAGCCTCCAGATCTGCCATCTGTACTGCTCATCACATCTCCCGCACCTCCATCATAAATGTGCTCTCAATCCCCGATGCCCTAATCTATCACTAATCATTATTATCGAATATATATATATATTAAACGATATTATTTACCAATAGTCCCAAATATACTCAGTAACAGAGTGTTTGCTCATTTTGTAAAATTTTACACAGGTTACACAGGTAAATTATCTGTAGGGGATGTTCATTCTGTCGACTGAACACAGTAATACTGAATAATACTCTGTTCAGTAACACTGACACATCTCTCAATACTCAATATACAATATAATTAAATTCACAAAATCGCAATGTTAAAATAAATAATCCAAACAGAATTATTGTGTTTTGTTTAGTAGATTAAATTGATTAAAAACAGATTAAATTGTTTATGAAAATAATGTTGTTTTTGTTATTGTCAGAAACTTTAAACTGTTGATTTTGCTTTAAAAAGTACATTAAAAACTGAAAACAGAAACCTATAAAAAATAAACAAAAACTGGTAACAACTAGAGGTGTAGGAACAATATGAAAACTGGAGATAGACACGTCTTTAAGATAACTGGTCAAATATAAGAATTCATCTTTATTAGGGATAATTTTCTATTTAAAACCACAAAACGGTGCTGGTGTTATTTAATAATGTTTTAAATATTAACCATTTCAAACTTTCCTTTAAAAGTTACTACTAATAATTTGCACTACAAAATGTAAATGTTTATTTTGTACCATAACAGTGTGCACATGAATATTAAATATTGTCACGTAGGTCATTTTCCATAAACATGAGTTTTTACTTTTAAAAGCAACACTTTCATGATTGCAGATTCTTTGAGAACAATAACAAAAAACTGTCAATCGCCAAAATAACAGGCGCATAATAATAATAATAACTGATGGGCTATCTGTAACTCATCAATCAAGATTTACAGTTTAACAGCTTACATCTCCAGATGGGTTATTTTGCAGTCACACTGAGGTATTTATGAAAGTATCTTTCTACAACAAAAAGTACCATAAAGAAATTACAAGATTATGTAAATATTTTTAAAATAATAAAACGTTTGTGTTGTCAGTCTCATACGACAGTGGGTGACTGTACAGTGATGTCAAATTCATCGCTCTCCTCTGGCTCTCTTGTTTGCGTATTCGTCCCTCTATCTGAAAAACAATGAAAAGAAATAATAAAAAGATGTTAGTACACTACTCATTTGAATGTTTTATTCATACAATCGACAATGACTGTGTCAGTACATTTTGTAAATGTCATCTAGCATCATCTTCTCAACACAAAGTTTTATAGATGAAATGTTGGTGAGGTCAACTACACTTCCAGGCTCTTCAGCAGCAGCAGCTGTTCATGGTGGCCTGCAGAGCAGAAGTGTCAGCGGCAGGTGTCTGTTTGTATAGAGTCATTCTATCTAATTACGTTCTGACACTGATCCACAGTTCATTTTCACACACATGATGAGTCACCTGATGACAGCAGATCAGAGGTGAGAATTCTTCCCTCTTCATAAAGCTCCATTTTCTGCACGAGTCGCTGCCTCACAGGGTTAATTAAAACTTTCTGCTCGGAACAATCTGTGACGAACAGGCAGAGAACAAAAGAGGAACGAGAAAAAAACAGAGTCAGACATTCAGAAAACAGGCTGATTTGAAGAGTTCTGGTGAAATTTTAAGGTTGTTGTTCACAGAAATGTGCTCACCCTCATTTGAATTGAACTGTAACGGGTGGTCAACTAAAGATCCACTTGACTTCGAGCTCTGAAGATCACATGCCCCGCAGGACGAGGGCTGGGAGCTGCTACACTGGTTTGTTGAGTAGTGAGAGAAGCTTTGACTCTCATCTGACTCACACGGCACTCCAGACGACTGCGAAGCCCATGATTCAGCATTCCACTCACACTGGCCTGACTGAGTCACTTCAGAGGTGAAGGGAGGAAAGACAGGCTTCTGAAGGCAGGGGTAGGTGTTCTCCTGAGGACACAGTCTGGAGAACTGGTGAGCAAGAGAGTCCAGAGAGCTGTTTTCAGAGCGCAGAGGTTCTGGTGTGGACAGGTGAGATGATGCTGGAGACATTTTCACCACTGTTGATCTTCCAGAGGCCTTCAACCCTGCATGAACATCCTGGAGTTCTCTGAATACCTGTAACACAACAACAACAGGCCAGAAGTAGAAATTAAACATGCACTTAGTTCTTTCTTCATTCAAAAACATAAACATAAGGAAATGAACATTATCTGAGATGACTCCAGACATGTCAGTGAATGAAAGTGCCTTTAAAGGTATAACGTTGGTTATACCTTTCTTTTTGGAATAAATAGTTAAGTGTTGTATAAAGAGATCACATGACACACTGATTAGTGAATATTGTTGACTGGATGAACATCAACAGCTGCTCTTACTTCAGTCATGCGAGGTCTCTTCTTCCTCCGCCGGTCTAAACACTGACAGGCCAGTTTGGAGATCTGCACTGATCCGTGCAGGGCAGGTGTGTCTTCAGTCATCAGACGTGGATCCAGATGTTTTCTGCAGATGTTCTCCGCTGCTTGGGAGAAGGACAGATCCCGTGAGAGCTTTCCACTGCTGAAGCTTCTGTCTTCATCCTCCACCTCCTTCACCAGATCTTTCTGTGGGCAATACAGAGTTTATAATCTTCAGCCACTAACTCTGCATAATATGAGACTAACATATGAGACTTTTCCCACCAAGTAAACATTTTTGGACTGGTCATCAACATCCAGAGCCCGTCGTCCAGTAAGTACCTCCAACATGACCTGTGGTGCCACAAAATATATGTTACCAAAGATGAAAGAAGCAATGTGCATTATAACTGTGACACCTTTGTGTTCTTATATGAAGCATTAGTGTTAACTGCAGCTGTGTATGTATTTCAGACTGTTCCTACCACACCAAAGCTGTACACATCAATCTCCACCCCCAGCTGGCCGTCCTTCAGGTATTCCTCCGGGAGGTACGCCAGAGTTCCTCGTACTGTTAAGGTCTGAGCCACACTGGTTGTTTTGCCAGGAGTTTTGTTGGGGTTTCGACACAAACGTGCCATTCCAAAGTCCCCAAGTTTGGCCTCCAGATGATCCCCTAAAAGAATGTTGGAGCTGTGAAAGAGACGCAGATAAAGTCACCATGAAATGTCATTCGTTCAACAAAACAACCCTTAACATGCACTTATGAATCATTAACAGTACGATTAATGATGCGTGTGTTAAGACAGCAAACAGATTTCATGATAATGTATGTAGTAATAAACATGTATGACTTGACAATGTCCCATAAACAAACTATAAATCATCAATACTTGCACCATGTCTGTGCTGGTATTTTGGACACATGTGGCAAACAAGTGAATTACATTAAAAGCATTAAAACTGTTTTTTATAGAATAACAATAAATTATTTAAATGATTAAATAATTGAGCAAGAAATGAAGCATTTTTCAAATATTTTGTCACTAAATTGGTTAATAATTTGCGACACTTTAAAAAAGCCAAACTGACATTTACAAGGAAATTGGATAAACAGTATTGATTCTAAATCATTATTATACTCTTACTGTTGTGAGTGGAGTTAAGGTAAGCAGATTGTATTGAACAATTATCGGTCATTTACTTGGTCTGATTGTTTTGTATATACTTAATCAATACAGTTATGAAGCTTTATTAATAACAAATTGGAGTACAACATTACAACATTACTCATTTTGTTAACTTTAGTAACTTGCTGCCACTCAGGCACCTTTGAGAACAGAAACACACACACACACACACACACACACACACCTTTGTGTGTGTGTTTGAAACATGCGGTGTAAACTGACCTCTTGATATCTCCATGAATGAGCACAGGTGAGCAGGAATGCAGGTACTGAATAGCTTTTGAGGTGCCCAGCAAGACATTAATACGCTGTGACCAAGAGAGGGCACTGTTGTCCTAAAAAACAGAGAAAGCAGTACTTGCTTACGTATATCATCAGTGGTGTCAAAAACAACAAAAAAAGAGCACGCAGGACATTCTGAAGATCTTACAGCACTTTCAACAAAAGACAAATGTCAAACAAGTGTGAAGATAATGTGATTAAAAACCACAATCATTTTTAGTTTCGTGATGACACGATTAAACCATGAAGAGACCGTATCGTCTGGCAACAGCAGCTGCTCACCTCACAGTGTAGCCCATCTTCTAAAGATCCGTTTGGCATATAAACATATATGACACAATATGTTTGTGCTTCTATACTGTAGCCCACGAGGTCCATTATGTTGGGATGTCTGTATCTGTGGCGCCAAAAAAATAAAAAAAAACCTGCTGCTTAAAATGATATTAAATATTTACAGAGAGTATTAAAGAGTAGCTAAAGGAAGCAAAGCTTGAAAGTGTCGGCTGAAGTGTCCGAAAAAAATGACCCAATTAGAGGAAAAGAGAAGACTGAGGACTAACCACAGAACGGTTTGGAGGGTGGGCTGGAGACTCATGTTTTGACAGGTCATGAAGAGGCGTATAAAGAGCAAGCACCATTTCGAGCGGGCAAGTCCCTTTCTGTGTTTCAAAAACACACGAATCACAGCCAGACTGAAAGAGCAGATGAAGAGAAACAGGAACGGCAGGTTGCTAGAGAGAGCCGAGGCTGACCGGAGAACAGTTCTTACTGTGAGAGTTTCTCCACTTCTGTTCTGAAGCTTTCCTTCACCACATTCCAGTCCAAATGAGAGTCCTGCTCAGAACACCAACATGAGACAAACAGAGGAACAATCTCCACACTGAATGACACAGCTCGAAAACAACACATGTCCATTATCCTTCATTCATCACTGCTGTTGTCTTCTGATCTAATACCTCTTTTAGCTTCTTTACAGCCAGTTCTGTGTTTCTCATCGTAGCTCGATATACATGTCCGAAACCTCCTTCTCCAATCTGCCTGCACGTGGAGAAGCTGCATGTACCTCTTTGTACTTCCTCAAACGGCCAGCACATCGCGGTGGAGGACAGAGGCAGAGAATCCTGACGGTTCCTGCACGGCAACTACAAACAAACACAAATGTGTGAATGAACTAGGAAACTGAAGGAAGGAGAAATAAGATGGATAACAGAAAACATGTGCTGACTAAAGCCTCAATAACAACCGAAACACTGAGATTGCTCAGATGTATGACATCGCTTCAATCATTCACAGATGAAATAAAGCACCTTTCCTGCTGTAACAGAGTCTCTTGAAATGATGGAGTCCAGATCATTGGGTGGAGGACCAGGTTTAGGTAGTGGCTGAAATTCTGCAAAATCATCAACAGTTATGAAGTTAAAGTGACATGGCATGATGTACATAAGACATGAGTTTTATTCTGATTGAAAGTCAGATTTAAGCAATTTTTACATTTTGAATCTTTAAAGCTTGTCTAAAAAGCTGCTGCACTCCATGATGTTCAACAGATGCAGTAACTCAGAATAACATGTTACCAGAGACTGAGAAAGGCAGTTTGTCACAGCTGACTGTACGGCTTTGAGAGACGGTGGATAGTTGATTTGTTGAAAATGATGGTTGCTCAGAGCGAGACGGTGAAATACGTTTCTCTGTGAAAAGCAGAAAAAATACATGAGCAGATTTACTATCCAAAAACCCAACACAAATACATTAGATTATATCCATGTTATATTTATTTATATAGAAATACAGGGTTAAATAAAGAGTGGCTATAAAGAGATTTAAAGATCTGGAGAATTTGTTGTTGGTGTGTGTGTGTGTGTGTGTGTGTGTTTGTGTGTGTGTGTGTGGAGAATTTGTTGTAGGTGTGATCCAACAATCTGCGTAGTGATCAAAAACTAGTGACACCTGGTATCATTGTGCTTGTTTTCACACTTTAGTTTTGAAATGGTCGCAGAAACTTCCTAATAGAGTATCTAAATTCAGATCTGAACTGGGGGTATAAAGTGGTTCTATAACAACCACAAAACCACTTGATAATGTTGCTGGTTACAGCACAACAGAGGCAAGACAGAGATGAGAATCTGACATACGTTGAAGGATGATGTCACGGGCTCTAAACCACTGTAGGTCCTCCAAAATCTTGACGAGCTCTTCAACAGTGCCGTTGCGACAGCCCCATTTGTGCATAAGTGTGTCTGTCCGTCTGCTGCTTTGCTCCAGAAGACGGAGTTCTGTCTGATCAGGGATCACTCGTGAAGCTACATTGGAAATAAAACACAGGTTTTACACCCCTTACAAACATAAACCATGCTAACCACTGTCTCTCACCATACTGTAGTCACAACAGAACAGATTAATGAGAGATCTCCTTTCATAAGTGTCATACGCTTTCAAAATCTTTCTGTCTTTTAGATTCTTTTCATTATTTTTGTTGACAGTGTTGATCAGACGACTGTAGTAACAGCAAGTGTAAACTTTGTTTATCATGGTAGGTTTATGTAAAGGACTGACAAATTAAGCCTCACAGACATCACAATACAGAAAGTTATAGCTGTAAATCTGATGATTTACATGGAAAAACAAATAAACTTGTTCATACTTATTCCTAAAGCCTGATGATTTTAACTAAGGTAATCTAGAAACAAGCTAAATGTTAAGCACAACCACACTGTATGAAAACTCCACCTCCACCTCATTTCACATGCTCACATTATAGTTATTTATCTCTTTATTTGCTCTGACGTCATCTGTCATCAGACCAGGACAAACAAGAGTGGCATTGATCAAGCTAAGCCATTAGTTTTGCTAAATCTAATCGATAGCCAAATAAACAAATAAGTCATAACGAAGATTCAAACTTTACTTACACCCGTCATTACCACGGCTAATAAGTTAGCGAATGTGCTACTCAACACGTCCTCGTGGTTTGGGCTTAAAACACCGAATGAACTGAACACAAATGAATAAGCCATCATAACAAAGCGTGTATGAATATAATAATCTTACCAAATAATCTCCAGTCTGAGTGTGGAAGTGAGTCCACCACCCGTGTGAAGTCATTCATAACGCAGGCGGGTAAGTCGTAGAGAAACTCCGCTCCGGACATTTTCCTCCGCGCTTTAAATGATTCTCTCCCCGCTCGACTTCTTTAATCAAACCCGATATTGTGTTCCGCGGCTCGTGAAACGGAAGTTTCCTCTTGCGGCTGTCACTTGTGTCGGTGGTAGTTTTCCTTTCTTTGCTTTGACTCACCACCGCACCAGTCAGCGGATCTGCAATATAATGAATATGAATGACGTCTCCTTTATTAAAACTCATAATCGAAGCCTACGTCATTCAATATGACCCCGCCCACTTTCTTAGGCCCGTACGGTTTGGCCGGTGGCAACTTATTAATATTCATGAACTAACATGCGACGTGTTAGAACGCCTTCGCTCGTCACGTCTGTATTCGCGTCTGTATTTACGTCTGTCGCTTCTCTATCTTCTCTCTGTAATTGACAGCAGGAAATGACACTGTTCTTATCACAACAGCGCTGCTTTTGCCTTCTGTGATATTTTGGGGTGATTTTTGTTGTTGTTTTTCTTTCTTGCTAAATGTTTTAAGTGACGCAATATTCCAACACAACCTCCCATCACAGAAAGCCCGTTGCGTGAATGCGTATTTTACGTATTTTCAATGCCATTGTTTGATATTTATTTTTCTTGTAAAACTGTAAATTAAACTATAACAAAATAAGTTAAATGCCACCAATGAAATATAAGTACTATAAAATATAAGTCGATGTAACATGATTTAGGCTAATTTAGGTTAAACTACAAAACAACAGATGAAAACGTAACTGGATCTCTGTTATTAAACGTGTGATTTCATTTTCCATTTAATATGCGCACCGCAGAACCGTTCCTTCTTTCAGTTATATTTTGTTTTCACTTTCGGCTGGTGAACTAACCATTACAATAATGTATTTGTGGTGACTCCATCTTGCCACCAAAGCCTTTTATTCTTTAGTATCTATAGAATATATGTTTATAGGTGAATTATAGAAAACACTACTAATGATAACATATGATATAATAATTCTGTTTGTGTTCCTCTTATCTCTTATCTCATTTGTAAACTACTCCATCAATACGGAATCATTCTCAGGCTGTTTTTATTTTGTAATGAGAGTATAAGAAATGTTTTAGACACACAGCAGGTAAATGTTGTTTACTATTGTGTATCTGTTACATAGGGCAAACAAATGGTACAGTAACACAGTACTAGAAAAGTAGACACAAACTATACTGTTCACTTTACGGAAGGCAAGGACTCAGTCTGGCAGATGGTAATTAACCACTGACACCTACAATTGTGTTGTTCAAATAACATGTTTACATACATACTACATCCCTTTTATTTAAAACTAAAGTAAAAATAACAGGAAAACAAAACAGCTTTGGACAAAGATAAAAATACATACAAAAAGATAGCGGGTGTCCTGCCGGGAAACATTCTTTATAAAGTGCAGATCTTAAACTCGTCCAGATTAAAACAACTGTCATAAAATGTCACAATTGGAAGATTTAATGAAGTTTAAGTGATGTTAAAATGAAAAATATTTCCCAACAAACACACGTCACTTGATAATGTGAGACACATTCAACACAGCAGGGATGAGAAACATCAAGATCCTGTAACTTCTTACATTATCAGTCTTGCCCAAGTACATCTCTCTAATATTATCCAATGCATTTTTGTCAATTAAGAAAATAAAGCAAGGCAAACATACTGTTGATCTCTATACATCCTCAATACATCCAAAGCACTAAATACCAACAGAAGGCAAACACAGGACTCTGAATAAAAATACAACTACAGTATAAAGATAAACTCTATTATGGAAACTTCAAGGCACAAGACTATGTTAAATACACCATGAACTTTCTACCACGGTGGAACTGGAATCGATCATTTATTTGGACTTTAAATCCTTCTCCTCGTTTGGTTTTAAGTGCTGCATTTCAGTTACATGGGTAAACTTTTTTAAATTCAGTCCTACACAAATTATAACCATAATAAAAAGACAACTCAGATCAGACCTGTGGGGTAAACTGTTATAATATTGCTATAAAGATATTCCCAATGTTGAATTTATTCATTAAAAAATGAAACATTACTAAAAATAAATCTAACACAAAACATCTACAAATGACTCTAGCCAGTACAACTGTTAACGCAGACAGTGGCTTTTAAAACTCAAAGTCAGCTACCATCAGTTAATCATTAAATAATAAAAAATACATGAATTATTTTTGTTCATATTAAACAGACGGAAGTGCACAGCTAACCTTCAGTTAATGGAAAACACATTCAGTATCTTAGACCTGAAGAAACCCTTCAGATTCGGTTGGCATGATTGGGCTCAGCTCTTGGAGTGCTGTTTGAAAACATCTCATATATAATAATGAAGGCAAGCAATGTCCTATCTTCTAATGAACATCATGCATACAGATACGTTCACGAACATAGCATGTCTTTTTTGGCTACATGGACACAAGGACATTCCATAGCATATTTTACTGCCAGAGGCATCAAAAATCCAAACAAACAAATAAGAAAACAAAAGAAAACAACATAAATAATAATAAGTCATATTCTGTCTTTATCCATTTGTAGGGCTCCATTTTTTGTCAGTGGGCTATGAGCGCTACAGCATTCATGAAGATCATAGATCATGATGCAGAGGGTTTGGAGTAACACACAACTTAGATGTGTGGACACACGTCCAGCTGATGGAGATTAAAACATAATGAGCAAAAACACATCTAGTTACAACACACACCAGTGCACATCCTACCTGTAAAAACTGACCAATCAAACAAAAGTGTTTTAGTTCATTCATCTCTCATTTTGCTTCGTTGGGACAAAGGCGTTTCTTTAGGATCAAAGGTCACTTCTACCACCTTAGTAAGTCTTCCAATATAAAGGCACCTGTCCGTTCCTGCAGCTCTCCAGCAGCTTGTGTGCTCACCAGAAGTTCATGCTTTAAACTAAAAGTTGTCACGACGTCAATTCATGTCTGAAGGTTTCTTTCATTCTGTACTTTTTTCGACTAAAAAAGCGTAATACTGAGAATGAAGTGTGTTATGTAGCTCACATGCTGTGCCTGCTGAGTGAAAGCTGAACAGATCCATTCTACAAGCCCGTTCACCAACCCACATCAGCCAGACCAGGGAGACGCTCACCGCGGACGGGTCACTACATCAGCCGCTGGTTAAGTGAGCGCTCAAACTCTGACAAGGACACAGAGCGAGCCAGTGGTATTGGACAACACAAAGTCGCTTGTTTGACCTCAAGCAATTGACCGAGTTTGCTTTCTTTAAACCAGACCCTGCTTCACAACCAGTTTCCCTCATCTGCTTCTGACTGGTTGAAATGGTTACATAGCCCTTGATCAGAGCGGAAATGCTCTTTAATCCATTGTGCCTCTTCCCAGTGAGGAGGGTCGAGGGGGGCGAGGTTGTGAGGGAAGAGAATGGAGACATGCAGCTTTCACTCTTACCGAAAACTCAACAAATTTCTGATGAGGACGTGAGGGGACAAAATGACTAGAGGTAATGTCCTGTGGGACTGTCAATTCTTATTTAATCTACACGATAGCTGACCAAAAAACAGATTTCTTTCCGTTTAAACATATTTACGATATCAGTTAATGGAGGCACTCACTATCCTAAAGCACACATATAAAACAGTAATAAAGACTCTCTGTCGCATGCATTTGAACCCCTAACGACAGAAAATATCAAAAACTACACCTTCTCTAGAGAAACAAGATTCACTGAGTGCTGAGTGCTTTTCTCTCTGTTAAACATATGAATATTTATTTTTCACATCTATGAATGACATCACAACCATGAGCGTGTACGATGTGTCTTACACAGACAAACGTGAACAGAAATGACAGACATTACATTTAGAACGCCAAACCGTTTAATTCCGAGCCTGTCTGCATTCCAACAGTCACGTCGGATGTTACGTCTAGCAGATGGTCTGTCGTGTGCATCTGATACGGGCGCATTTAAAGAATCTCTTCCTGCTGTAACGCTTCTAGGTGTTGCTGCAGGTAGAATTATTTAGACAGTCAATCATCAGTATGTCCAGAATGTTTCTGTTACCTCATCACTCAGAAACTGTAGAGAAATACAGCACTGACAGGAGCTTTGCAAATCACATGCATCATTTTTTGGTCAGGTCACTAATTGTGTTTTAAAATAAATGCTACGCAAAACACAGTTGGTGTTTAATACGTGTTCAGAACATGTATTTTACTGTAACATCTGATGAAAGTTACAACCTCCGGACATGAAACAGAAGTCTA
The DNA here is from genome assembly GCA_036877575.1 of Botia almorhae. Taxonomy (NCBI): domain Eukaryota; kingdom Metazoa; phylum Chordata; class Actinopteri; order Cypriniformes; family Botiidae; genus Botia; species Botia almorhae. The sequence goes on along the minus strand of JAZGTJ010001459.1, from coordinate 43,858 downwards.
ACATCAGTATCTGCAATAAATGGGCGAGCCGCTTACCATTTTATAATTTAGTGAAAATATAAGGTGCATTTAATCTAGAACTGGAAACAAAAGTGAAAACAGAAAAGTGCAGTAAGTCCTAAACAATGTTTTACATCCAAAAACTTCCTCAGTTTGGTTCAGAATTTCCTTAGAATTCAGTTTCATCTCTATTGTACAATCAAATATATTCTCTAATGGTTCAGAGACGCTCTTCGTCCAATCAGCTTGTGAGAAAATGACGCATGTAGTCATGACACGTAATCCTTGATTCTGATTGCAAAGTTCTTGTTCCTTTTTCTAAAAAAGAAAAAAATTAACTGACAAAAACACTGTAGGCAATGGAGAAAGAAATATTTCATAATGGTGTAAATGTACGAATGTACAAAAACAAGTTTCCTCGTCTAAACAATTGTAATTGTTCCGAATTTTTTGTTTGCCTACGTCAGCCCCTCTGGTAGCCATCAGTGCTGTACCTGACTGTATAACCCTTTATGTACAAGAAAAGACCAAGCACTGTAATAAACAACTAAGCCATTTGTGTGTGTGGACCTAAAGCACATGAACACAAGCAACCCATGCATCTGATGTGATATTATATAAATATAGCCTTCTATAAACGTATCCCGTCTCAATCAGTTAAACAACAGCAGCTCTATGGGAATAGTCTATAACCACACACAATGAATCAAAAAGCTACATCTGAAACTATATACTTTTTGGGGGTTTTCGGGTTTGTGTTGCTAAAACACAAGGCCACTATTTCAATTGTTCTTCATGGAAAAAGCAGGTAAACATATCTCAGTGCCACAGAATTCCTTTCCTCTTATTCCTCCAAGCGAGTGAACTTTTACTCCAGGCGCTACACTGGATGTGCTTTCAACATTCCCTAACAGATACATTTGTGCTTTAGCTACCTCACCAGAGAACATTCCCACTCTAGCTGCATTTATCTGGACACTCCTGAAAGCAGCAATCAGATTTTATTCACTAGTGAGAATTAATGAAACCTCTAAAATACAAAGAGAATACCATTCCCAAATTCCAATAAATCTCCTCAGGTCAGCAGGCTGAAAATGTCAGCTTGGCATGAACCCACAGCTGGGAAGTTCTTTTGTGTCGGAGGTAAGCTAGCTACTTGGATTTTAAAGGTTTAGGGGTGAGGATGCTTAAACTGCGTTGTCCAGCTCGTACAGAAGGGCCCTGTTCTTCAGCATGCTCGCTTACTTTCCATCTTTTCTGAAGCCCGGCACATTTTGTCACCTTCGCGACAGGAAAGGAAAACATTGATATGACACCTTATATCTGAGGGTTAAGATGACATGACTATGACACATCGGATTAATTTCAAGAGCATTTAGGGAAAGTTCTGCTTTACAACATCGATGGCATTTGACTTGTGCATCCATTACCGCTTCAGCTGTTTCTATTTCCTACAAGCTTTGACAAAGGAATAACAATTTAGGTGAGTACTAAGATATACTAATACAAAGATATAGTGGAAAAGGAAAATATAAAGGAAAAGACAGCAGAGAATTCATCTGGAAGCAATACGTCAGAGATAATCATCGCCCTGCATCCAACCCACAGAGAGAACGAGACACAACAGCTGCCTTTTGTTTAAGTTCTTTACATTTTGTCTACTTGTTTCCTCCCTCAGTATGAAAGAACGCACAATCGCTCATCTCACTGGGACAGACTCTGCTTTCCTCACGCAACAAGTCGCCACCGCCACTGCTGATTGGTCAGTTAGTCAGTCAGCTCACTGGTTCGCTCACTGGTGTCCGGGACTCGACTGTTTCCTCTCGGCTTGGCCTCGGAACAGCGGAGGGTGGTACAATGACTCTGAGCTCCTTGCTGTCACCCATCTGCTGCCCTCTCAGGTCAGCGGCGGCCATCTTGCTTGCGTTCTGAGCGTCTCTGCCTGAGGACCCGCCAGTTCTGGCTTCCTCCCTCCATCCCACATGCTCCTGTTTAGGCCTAGAAGTGCTGAAGTCACGGGGTTCGGTTTCGGCGGTCACCCCGCCTTGAGTTGAGTGACCCAGGGAGAGCTGGTGAGCCTGTGGGGTGTAGGTGGAGGGTGGCATTGCCTGCAGGTGTTGATGTTGTTGGTGGTGATGATGATGATGATGATGGTGTTTAAAGTGCTGCCCTCGCTGATCTCTCTTCTTGTGACTCTTTGGCCCGCTGCCGCTGCCATTCCCTGGATCTGCTGATGCCTCTTTGTGCTTCCTGCTTGGATGCTTGTGAGGCCTCGGTGTTGTGTCTAACTCCTCCGCTGCAGGGGTCACAGTTGATGCCGTCAGTCGTTTTGCTACCCCTGTCCCACCGCTCGACACGCTCGACTCGGTTGCGGAGGGGGCGGAGGCTTCCAGCTCCTCCATAGTCTCTCGTGTTTTTCGTTTCTTGATAGGAAGCGCTCTCTCCTGGACGGGCTTTGCGGAAGACTCCTTCTGAGCTTTCTTCTTGGCCTCGGCCGTGAGGAAGGCGGCAGCAGCGTACGCAGTGCTCGAGCCCGTCCCCGCTGCCGTCTGAGAGGCGGCCGCTGGTTTGCGGCCACGTTTTTTGGGGGTGCTCGACCGCTCCTGTTCCGATTTCCTTTTTCGTCCTCTGCGAACTTTGGCAACCAGCTCTTGCCCCAAGGGAGGAGACCCCGTCTCTGTTGTGGGGCTCACAAAGGGCATCTTTACCAGCAGTTTCCCTGGACTCTTCTCTACAACCCGCTTTACCGCCACCCCCTCCGTGGTCTGCCGGATCTTGCCACTGCCTTTCGGCCTGCCCCTCCCGCGACCCGAGGGCTTCACCACTCTGGGCTTCTTTGGCGGTCTTTTTTCTCTGCGGGAGGGGCTGCCACGGCCCGTGACAGTGAAGTCAAAGTCATTGGGGTCTGTGGTGGTGTCACCCACCTTCTGAAAGTGTGCCATGAGCTCCACTTTGGAACGGAAGGCTTTTCCTTCTGGGCTGAAAAACAAAGATGACAATTTTAACAGAAGTTTGTGACAGTAATAGAAAGGAAAACTAAAAACTTAAGTAAAAAAACAAAACACAGAAACACATTTATATACAATATAAAAATGTTGTCCAAATGTAAATAATTCTTATAAATAAAAATATGTCTTTTGCTGTTAAACTTGTGTAAGAACATACTTCACTTTACATCTGTTCAGTACACTGATCTTAGTACACTTTAATTTAGCATACTAAATTATTTACTTATGAAAGTCTTGTCCATTGATCCCCATACAGCTCTAAAATACTGATCTTTCTAAACCTGCAATTCAGATTTACTTTACAACCACTGAGCTGTTAAATTACAGTAAGAATACAGCTGGAACACAACCTAAAGTGTCAAAATGTTTACACAGACAAATCTGCTTCAGCAAGAGGAAAAGAATGTATGTTTCTTTGCTGCCAACTTTATATTAAATAAACATGAATGTATAAAAACTGTCTTTGTATCAGATATTTGAGAATAAGAGAGTAATTTTATACTGCATCTGAGCTCAAAATGACCACGATCTGCCTTTGGTAAAATAAGCACTCTGTAAATACATAAATACATTTTATAGTAATTTACTTGAACGGCTAAATCCATGATATTTGTAAATACAATCCTCTGGTTTTGGTCAGACAGTGGGAATAGTGCATCAAAAACAGACACAGGCTGTCCTCAGCTGAAGACACTTTTTAGCGTAATGTCCCACAACTGTGCTTCCAGCGTAAACAGCTCTGTTGATTTATGAGACATTTATGGGTCAAGTTATAATCATGTAGATACAGCATTTCAATGAGTGTGAGAAAACCTTTGCAAACACAGCAACAGAATTTAAAAACAACTGATACGTGTGTCATTTGCATTCATTACTGTATTACTGGAACAGTTCACCCAAAAATGAACATCTCATCATGATGTACACATCATTGTGTTCTTTCTAATGTTTTCCTCACCACAGATGAAAGTTAATGGGGACCAGAGGCTGTCAGACTCCAAACAGCATCATGTTCTGAACGCTTGTGTGAGAATCACATCACTGACAGCCTGGGTCACCATTCACTTTCACTGCACGCTGTACATCACTTCTATGCCCTCCCACGACACAGTGTGTCACTACTGGAGGTGAGTACAGGATGATGGGGTTTTATTTTGGGTCAACTATTCCTTCATTTCCTTCTTAAAACTGTTACATTTACTAACTAGTTCTGACTTGTACTAACTTGATCAGGTAGACATCAAATTTGCCGGCTGACCGCCCTGACTTGCGCTGTTTCAGCTTACGGGCCCAACCCTGAGGCAGTGAAGGGTCTTCATACAGCGGCCCACGGTCCCGAATAACGGAACGCCGCTGCTTGGCTGAGGCGGAAGATTCGGGAGCGCCTCCAGCTTCAGGGTCAACGGGTTCGGATCTTCCGGACTCTCTCTGCTGTCCGTCATCCCCCTGTGTAAACACAGGTGCGGGTGGAGGACAAGAGACGTCTTGTCGTTCTCTTTTGTTTTTCTTGTGTTTCTGGGTCTTGTCTTTGGAGCCCTCCTGGTCTTCATTTTTGTCCTCACCTCTGCCAACAAAAGATAAGTCACACTCTGAGACAGGTTGACATTCCAACAGGTCCTCATTTGTTTCAGCTGCTTGTCTAAATGTCTGTCATACTTTGAAAAGGGACAGAAGTGCTGCACTTGCATGTTCGTCCTCAACAGTTCAGTATTTTGGCTTCACTGCTTTATCATTCACAGGTCACACAAGCTCTTTCAAATACCACCAACAGAAAGGACAGATGAGGCCAGAGTTTAAAGTGTTAAACTTGGTCCATCTTTACAGTTAACCAAATAAATGAATGCAAATTGTGGTTTGACTTCTTTGGACGTCATGCTAAACACGATGGGACGCATCGATGTCGTCACTTTAAGAAAACATGCTGCAGTTGATTTTACAGGGAAATCACCCAGAAGATGTAAAACCTCAATGTGAAGGGGTGAATCACTGTGTGTTCTGGGGAGGAATTTCCCAGCTGTACCATGGGGACAACAAACACTTGTGCTTTTACCGTGTTCATCTATATAAAAGTGATCTGTAGCCATCTGTAGCTATAAACAGTGGGTTCAATCAACCACAATTTAAAAAAAATTTAAATCATTCAGAACTAAGTCTCAATCTGAAACAAAAATGTGACAAAGCCAAAATATTGAAAAAATACATTTTTAAAAATTTGCATTAAAACATTTCACTTTTGTGACATCCAGAAAGTTTTCCAGGTAAATATTGCTGAAATTTCTGGACTGGTTAAGTTGTTCAGAAATCCAAACAGTCATTTGTATGTTTCATTACACACAGAGAAAGTTTAAAATCTTACATATAAACATCTTAAACTAGCAGAACTTAATCATTTTGCTGTGTTCATAATAAGCATGTTATAATACTACATATCAAAGGAATGTGTTTAAATGTAATTTCTGAGGACACATATTGCACATATCAAACACGTGGTGTACATTTGACAATAAAGCACTATAGAGCCGAAGCTATCTATCTAGGGTACTGTCCCACAGTCTCACCATTTTCAGACACAATACCACTATACTGCTGCCAAAGCTAAATCTAAACTGATTTTTAACAAAGACCTTTTAACCTTTAAAGACAGGCCTATCCTGAGGTTAAGTGATGACATATGCACATGTGTAGAAGCTGTAATTCACCAATATTTCACCAACGTTTAATCACCAAATTCTCAGTAAAACATGGCACAACCCACAAATTCTTATCATAAAAAATAAAATTACGGCAGAAAGATCAACCAGCTGCCCACTCCTGTGTTGTACGTTTGCCTTTTCAGACTTTAAAATACTTGTTTTTCATAGCAGGTTGATTTGCTTCATGGATGCTTTACAAATGAAAAAATAAATGAGAGAAATACATCCAGAAGCAAGGCATGTGAAAAGTGGGCAGAAACCAGAAAACATCTGGAAATACAGCAAGCCGTGCGTAACTTTTCAACACCTTGATTTATTTATACAGTACGCAGGTAAGCAGAGTGCAGAAGCATGCAGTATATATTCCACAATAAAGCGACAGTTATGCAGTTTCACCGATTTATCACCGATGTGACTAAAACACCTGAATGTTTCCATGACCACACGGTGATGAAAGGAAACTGATGTAAACATTACTGATGATGGGAAACTCTGAACACCATCACACTGAAGTGAAGCTGAGATTTCTGATGAAACAAATGTCATTACAAATAAATCAATCGCTCATAATCTGAGAGAAATAAGTGATAAGAATATGAACATGACATTTATCACTTCCACTATGTTGACACTTTCTTCAAAAGACAGCACTAAATATGTGAGTCACTTAATAAATGATTGTTAAGAAAATATCCAAGAAAATAAAAAGTAAACATCACCTCAAATATTTCAAGAGTTTGTGATTACAGGATAAGCATTTAAAAAACATGTTTTACTCCTCACATGATCAATAGCTACAGTAATCGATCAGATATTTTAGAGCGAGTAATATTTATAACCACATTAACACTAGTGAGATAAACACAAATGAAGTGAAATGTCATATTTAACAGCGCGAAACCAAGAAGCCCAGACTTTCCAAACTGGCATCACGCCAATTAAACAATCACAGCGGAAGCTAATTAGTAAAAGTCATAATTAAGATTTTATTGAGAATGTTGGCTGTACAATGTACTTCATGCACATTTGATCTTCTGTTGATGAAGAACTGTTATAAGATTTGCCAGAAAATACTAATCATTGATGAGGTGACAGACATGCAACACTGCACTACATTACCCATCATTCTGCTTGTCAGCGCAAACATGATCAAATATATCGATTACGCAATAATAAAAAAACATCCTGTAACATTTAAATCACTGCACAAGCCACATAAAGCTACCTTTGATTGAGGGGATGTGAAAAAGAGACCAAAAAATATAAAAAATGGCCCAACATAGTTTATTATTATTTATATCGTGACCAACATAACTTGAAGGCACATCACAGTAATTATGGCTTCAGAGCTCACAGGTAAAAGCTTTCAACAAGGACAGACAGCATTTGACCTCAGCTGGTCAATAATGTGTTTGCTAAAGGCATCTCACACTTCAGGTCTTCATGCAGATATTTGGGAGAGCTGTGACAGTGAGCATGTTTACTTCAGTTTGCAGCTGTTTCCAAACACACAACAAAAATCTTATCCAAGCAAAAGGACACTGTGTTGGCCTACGAAGGATTATGTTTTAGCAACATCATCAACTGTCTGAAAAGACATCAGAACAACATGCGTGAAAGCTGCGTGCATTTTGACTTCATTTTAAATCATATCAACACCAGAATTCTACTTGCCCTATATAGCAACATCATCGTTTTACAGTAAATAATCAAGACAACAATCTGTTTTCTTCTTAATCGTGGCACATGTCAATAAACATTACATTTTTGTGCACAATGTCCATGACTGGAAGTCCCTCCCAAGCCTCTGTACTGTTAAAGTGTAAAACACTCCACTGCTAAATTTATCCCCCCTTTCATCTGCACTCAATGAACTAGTGTGTGCTCAGCCATAAATGCATGGGGCATGCAGCGCAGGAAGAAGCTGCACAGGGTGCATGTTCACCCTTCTAGATGTCAGAAGTGTGCAGAAGACATAAACCAGTGTGTCGTGCACATCACCCAGTTTGTGCACCCCTCTGTGGTCGACTACAGACACATACTGACAAATATGATGCTGCTAAATCTGTTAGCTCGTTACCGGAAGTCATCTCAACAACATTGTGTGAAAACCACCAACCTGCTCTCACATGGCAGTGTCGTGTGCATGGCCAAAGCGAGCGTACTATCTTGTTTTAGGGATTTGTGGTGAGTTATATAGCTTGCACGCTGCAGGGGTCAAATAAGCAGCAATAACAACACACACACACACTGTGCCATCAGGCAGAGAAATAGCACACGAGTCAACTTGCATAAGCAAACTCGCTTTCTGACGGTGTGCACCTAACCAGCCGCAGGAAACCTACGCAACAGAACTACAACACACAGTTCAGTCCGTTTTAAGCACTTCCACGTCAGGACAGACGGATAAATGTGGAGCAACCCTCGCGTCAGTCGCCCGCGCTGTCCTGCAGCTGTGTACAGCGCCACACGCCAGCTAACTTCAGTCTGTTTCTGACAGCCAGCGAACCGAACACCGCAAACAGCCTCCGCACAAAAACCGCTAATGGCACCAAAACAAAACACATGTCGTAAACTGCGTCCGCGGAAGCGCTCGGGCAGCCCTGCGCTCCGTATCGCGCAGGAGTTCGTCAGGAACGGCACCGAACGCACCTCCTGTCAGCGGCTCAAGCACGGCTATAGTATAAGTCTCGATCATCCATGATGTGGGGAGATACGAGTGACGTATTCTCAACGCCTTCGCGGGCCAGCGCGGCTAGCGAGCAGCCTGACTGAATATCACCGCCGCGATTAAAGCTGCGCCATCGTCGCTCGCAGCGCCTCACATTGGAACCCGTGACAGTGGGAATGGATGCGATGCACACTTACAGTCTCTCCTCTCCGCTCTCTGCGGCGGCCATTTTTATTGAAATAAATAAATTCCCAAAAAATCACGCAACATCTTTGTGGGTACCCCTCACCCTCCTCTCCCACTCCCTCAACACAACACCATCCCTGGGACGCGAGATCTCGCGAGAGGTCGAATGGTGTGGAAATGCGATGCAAAGCAAGCTCTCGCGAGACCTGGTAGAGCGGATCATTACAGAAGGGGGAAGAAACATCCAGGCAGGCCGAAGAAAGCTGCATTGCCCGTCATGATAATAGCGCAAAACTGCACTGTCAAGCGTGAGTTGCGTTCTGTCATCAAGTATTGCTTCTTTAAGATTTCACAGCAGTGATCATTTTTCATTGACTTTTTTCCTGAGATGTTTGTCAAGAGGTCAAAGTGTACATTTACAAAAGCCCTTTTTAAATAGATCACATAAGGAAAACTCTGAGTGCCACTTTTAATAAAAGAATGCGTCAAGAATCTGTGTGTTAATTTAAAAATTAAACGTAAATTAATTAATAACTTAACATTTATAAGTAAATAAACCTGTTTGAAATTGCTATCTTCATGTTTAAAAACAAAACATGAGGTGTTTTCTTGACCCATGTTTGTATCAGACATACACTAAACGGGAAGAATAATTTATGTTCATGCACAAATCTTTATATGTGGAACCGTATGTTGTATTATATTCATTATCAATTCAGATTTCTTCAGTTGTACATTTATGTTGACACACTCATCATCATCATTAGTGCAGCAATCCATCAGTGTAGAGAACTGCGATGTTTGTAAAGTTGTAGTTGTTTCCAACTTCCTCTTTAATGGCATGAATGTGGTAATGCAGTAAGACAGAAAAGAAACAGGAGGAAATGAGAGTCATCTCTGGGGACGTCCCGTGTGCAGCCATACACAACTGAGAAAGTGCTTCACAGAAGAAGAAAAACAGTTGCATCATTTATTCTGACTTTATGTCATGTTGACATTTGACAGCTTTCACACAGATTAAAAGTATAAAGGACATTTTTAGTGCAGTTAATTGACTGAAAGCAGTGTCAGACATTTTTTAAATGGCATCTTGTGCCCCTGAAATTAATTTGTTTTATTTAGAAGTTTTGTTTATTGAGTTTACAGCTATTATATACTTATAAGTATTATATACTTTTTGTTGTTTTAAGACCTGATTCAATTTTTAACAATAAAATATTATGTTTATATTATATAGGTAAATGTACCCTAAAAGTCTCAGCTAAAACAGGGCTGTTTTTCTTGGTGGTACTGTGGCACATTGGTTCTTTTATTATTATTGCTTTTTTAATTTTATCATCTACATGCAGTGTGTCTCAGTCAGCTCTCCAGGTCGTGCATCAGTAAGTTTGAGCACTTGGAAACACCCAGACTCACACTGATGACCACATAATGATAAACTCTTTTCTGTTACATATCAGTGCAAAATTCCATACAGCGTTCCTGTCTAGAAATGTGTTACTGCTTATGTTGAAATGTAAGTAAAATTAATACCATTTTGAGCCTAGAAGCTTAATGTTTGCAGTGCATTGTGGGGATTTTTTTGAGAGCAATTGTTTGAGTTTGCTGGAAAGATTTTTTAGTTGATACAGCCCTTAAAATGGTCAGAATGAATGAAATCCAGTGTTTTGTGTTTCATAATTGCCTGCTACGCCTGGATATGCTGTTATAAAAGTCATCGTGTGTCAGAGATTTTGAATAACGGTGGACCTGTTTACTGACTATTTTATAATCACTTTAAGGTTTGTGTTTTCACAGAAATGGACAGAAAATCTATCCTAAAATAACACTTTAATGTGTGACTATAATTGTATATTATATATTATCCCTAATAATTCCCTAGCCACCTATTTCCTGTTTAATAAATGACTTCGACATTTACGCATTTGGCGGTCGCTTTTATCCAAAGTGACTTACAGTTCACGGTACTGT
>JAZGTJ010001459.1:0-29623 GCA_036877575.1 Botia almorhae | reverse complement strand
GTTTCATATGTCCTACAGAAGGAGGAGGGCTCTCAGTTTAACACACTTTGTGGTGTTGTCGAGTCGTACAAAAGAATAGAGAAGCAACCGGTACAGACCAACAAGAGCAGATCTGTAACATTGTAACATCTGAAGAATGACAGACTGCAACATTGTAACGATTCGCTTCCTTTGAGGATTCCGCGTTACAAACAGCCCGAGGAGTGTTTAACAAAGCCAGTGTGTTTAAAGCAGCTGAGTGTGCGAACTCCTGCATACGCGTATACCGACCAGAAACGGAGGAAAAAACGCCTGAGTAAAGCGGAATAATTACGGCAATGTGCGGCGATCGTTATTGCTGCGGCTTTGCTGCTTTCAGCGTTCAGAAAACGGAAGTTTGAGGAAGATGGATCGGGAAAGTTTGTTTTAAAACTGCCATGGGTTTACAGGAATGTCGCTAACACACCGAGGATGTGGGTTGTTGAACCTGATGTTTACATCGCCTTCCTCGACTGTAACAATGCGACGTAACCATTTTCTGTTAAGATATGATTTCTGTTGCTTCGGTTATGACTGAATGACGATCTACACACGTGCTAGTCATCGCTTGTGTTAGTGTACGATCAGTATTACATTGTCAAATGGCATAAGAGGATATATATTGGCTTTCATAAAGGTCATTTTGCTTTCCGGGAGTTTTATTCGGTCTTGGGCATGCATGAGGTTCAACTGACCGTTGATGGCTTTATATATTGCTCGAAGCGGTTTGGATCGGATTAATTCAGCACCGGCTTATCGGGGCAGATTGATTTATCGTTCCCAGCGTAGAGAAGACGATACGGGGACGCACGAGCGTCTGGGGTCGTCGGATCTGGACTGTGTTAAAGATTCCTGCTTTGTATTTGTGCCAGGAATATAAACCCCCGTCTTGTTGTCTTTTATTCGTGGAGTCGAGCGCATACTGTGTCATATATGTGTGAGCAGACCGGCATGCAGCTGAACCGACCGAGGAGTGTTCATCTCAGCCCCAGCGACCCGCCTTATTCCAGCCAGTTCAAAACCATGCGCTTCTCCTACCACATCAACGGCGGTTTACCGGGCGCTCAGCCCGTCCTGCGCAGAACAGGTGAGTTTGATTATATTCAGACACTAGCGGTTCTGACTTCTGTGTCTATTGCTTGTCAGATTGCTTTGGTGTGTCTCTTGTAAGGGTTTCTGGCAGAAACGATGAGATGACGCTGGTGTGTCTGTGAGGGACTTTGAATCTGTACTTGCTTTGAAACGTCACTGTGTTTGGGGAGTGATTTGGATCTTGTTTTTGGCTCATATAAGATGCAGATGAGTTCTCCTCTCTTGACTCCATCATGTGATTGAAATATTACATTTTAAGATGCTTTTACTCAAGAATAAGTCGTTTAACACGTTTGCTGTTGTGTAGGTCGACTCTTAAAGTGTATTAAAAAAGGTGGAGCTCATTTGAATGATTATTGAAAAAAATCACAATTTCATCTTATTTCTCCCTCACGGAGGCAAGCAGCAGGGCTGTGTTTTAAATAGATGAGATGAGATCGGTCAGACAGGCATAATGTATCATCCCACACCACAGCAGAGCTGACAGTAAATCAATGTCTTCTGCTTCACAGAGATATTTTTGCATTTCTGTGTAATTGTCTTTAACATGCTAGAAAGAAGAGATGACTGTATGAATCTCATTGTGTTTCTTCTGATGAACTGAACATCCGTGCCGGATAAAGTCACTCTGTGTTAAGTGCTGTATGTTGAGCTGCTGGTATCCACAGGGTTTGTAAACGTTCACGTGGTCAAATGTTCACGTGGTCAGCTGCTTTCTCATTGATAAAGCAACAGCAGAGAACAGCAGAGAAGCACAGCTCTGTTGTCCTGTGTCTCTCTTGCTCTGTTGTCCTGTGTCTCTCTTTGCTCTGTTGTCCTGTGTCTCTCTTGCTCTGTTGTCCTGTGTCTCTCTTTGCTCTGTTGTCCTGTGTCTCTCTTTGCTGTGTTGTCCTGTGTCTCTCTTTGCTCTGTTGTCCTGTGTCTCTCTTTGCTCTGTTGTCCTGTGTCTCTCTTTGCTGTGTTGTCCTGTGTCTCTCTTTGCTGTGTTGTCCTGTGTCTCTCTTTGCTGTGTTGTCCTGTGTCTCTCTTTGCTGTGTTGTCCTGTGTCTCTCTTTGCGCTGTTGTCCTGTGTCTCTCTTGCTCTGTTAGTGCTGCACTGCTGTGTTTGTACTTGTGCGTGTGTGGCATTCTGGAGGGTCTGTCAGTTTGGGATATTTACTCAGGCAGTGCCTGTGAAATCCAATTAAATCTGGAGTCCAGAGCAGTGAGTTGTGTCTATGCTGCCCACCGTGTTTGCCGTCAGTGTTTAGAAACACAGTGAGGAGTGCTCTTAACTGACTGGGGTTGAGAGCTTTCATAAAAAAACATTTCACAACCATATTTAGGAACCAGAATATTATAGAACCTAGGAGGCCCAGTTAGCATCCTAGCAGTAGGCTAGCAACTGCATAGCAACACACTGAAACCCTCTCAGAACACCTTAGCAACACTCTGGGAACTGTCCACAACATTCTAGCCTAGCAGCAATGAGTTTAGCACAAGAATGCACATTGTTTGTTTATAAAATGTAAAAATGTAAATCACATGGCATGTATTAAGTCCGTGTGTATTCAGATGATGTGTTTAGGTTGATGAGATCTGCTTTAGATTACAGACACAGCTTTGGTGTGTAAACGTCACACACTCGCGGCTCTTGAACAAAAAATGCCTCGTGTATATACAGCTGTCATCTGCAGTAGGTCTGTGTTTAAACAGATCAGACCGTTTGTCAATGAAAGATGCACATGAATCTGATGCTGACCTCAATGAAGGAAGAAGGTAAATGGGAGATATCAGACTCAAAAACAGAATCAGGTGATCAGATCTGGTGTGATGACAAACTGACTGTGGTCAGATTCTCATCAGACGTGTGTCTCTTAATAGATTTTTTACAGAACGTTTATTGTTTAAGTAGATATTACAGATCATGTTGAAATTTATGTGTACCATTCAGAGTAATCATTCAAAAACATGGTATATAATAAAATACCATGATGTTATTATTGGATATCATGGCACAGCTGCAGTACGTTTCCTCTTGTGCTGGGCTGTTATAGTGCATGTCTTCACTGTAAGAATATATGATCTTGTTGACTAGTGCAGTAGCTGTATTTTACATGTAATCCGTGTCTCTCAGCCGGTTTACTTTGGAGAGAGATGTTTTGCTGGAAAACACTGGAATGTGAGGGAAGAATGTTACCAAATCTTGGATCTGTCTTTCTCATAGGGTGTGTATCTCTATAACCCATAACTCTCATGATCACTGTCACACAGTTTGGAAGACAATCTTATCTCCTCCCTGAGAGATATCACCAGTTAAAAAACTGCTGCTTGTGAGCAGTTGAGGTGCTGTTGTTATGACAGTGTGAAAGTGCAGCCGTTCTTACTGGTCGACGGCCAGCTCAGTAGATGAGAGAGAAGTGTGTCTGGCTCTCTGTGGAGAACTCACTGGTGCGAATGAGCCAAACTCCTGTAAATCTCCAGAGCCCTGTTAAAGAAACAGTGTTCGACATGTAGCCATATATAGGGTGGGAACGAAGGAGACCATCTCCACACTGAATTTCTGCAGAGGACGGCCAGTGTTCAGAACACACACATACACTCATGACCCTTCTGGCCTCTCATAAATACTCAGCAGAAAAATGTAGCCATCAAGTTTACTTAAATATGTCCCTATATGAGTTACTGTGCAGTATTCGTAGTATCATCATACAGAATGTGTGAAGAATTGAGTAAGAACTGATATAACGATTATATTTGTCAGTGTTTTGGTGTTTACAAATGTTTAGATGTTTAGACAAGACACAGTTACTTAAGCAGCAAGACTGAGATTATCTTTGACGCTGTGCTGACGTGTGTAACAATGGAAACAGAAGTATGTCTTTAATTCTGCAGTCAGACCCTTTAAGACATTTGTAAACGCCCACATACTCTTATAAAATCCATCTGGTGGAGAGATTCAGTTACTCTGAGGTGCTTGTTTCCGTTCCGCAAAACATATGTGACTTCATTTGCAGAATTATGAATGAAATTGTATGTTTGCACATATGTCTGTCTGTTAGATTTATACAAATTGTGATTCAAAACAGGTCATGTGGTGTTTGCCAGCTGCATCATTACTGTTGCTAATATTTCAGGCTAGCGATTAAAACAAACCCCTGACCCTCAGTATTCAACTTTGGCATGTAACTCAAACAGCTCCAGTCATGAATAATACTCAGCTCATGTGCTTTGAGCTATTGCTATAATCAGTTATGGGACTGAAAATATGAATCTGCTGGAGGATAAAACAGACAGCAAGCCTTTTATAGACGTGCATTAAAATCACAGACATGGAGTGTTTTGGTCAGTAAGTAACAATCTCATCTCACTGATGGGTTCTTGTGCTCTCACTCATGACTGGATTAGGACAGAAATTGTGTTGAAGGTCTAAAAAAAGTCTTCTGTATGCACACACACAAAAATGGTGGATAAAT
This sequence comes from Botia almorhae, assembly GCA_036877575.1. Classification (NCBI taxonomy): domain Eukaryota; kingdom Metazoa; phylum Chordata; class Actinopteri; order Cypriniformes; family Botiidae; genus Botia; species Botia almorhae. The sequence goes on along the minus strand of JAZGTJ010001459.1, from coordinate 25,058 downwards.
TGTATTAAATACAATTAAATAGAGTATATCTGATTGTAGGTGCATCTTGGCATGTAGATTTATCAGCCCTGTGTAAAAGTCAAACTCTGTTTGCTCATTATTATTATTATTATTGCGAGACATGATTTTAAGGCCACTGGGGAAATAAACAGTGGCGTCACTGCAGCAGACGATGGCTGTTGATGATGCTGAACTGTTTCTTGTTTAATTCCCATAAAATCATGAACCGTTTTTGATTTATAATTGCATCCATATTTGGTGCTGTGCAGGTTATGAAATAAACACAGAGCGAGTTATAAAAGTTAAACCCAGTATTTAGATGTGTCGTCAGCTGTAGGATTTAACTGTTTCACAGAAACAGTTCCTGCATGCAGAACATCAGCGAATGAATCAGCAAATGTTAAATAATGGTAATATTTAGATACAGAGTGTAAACAACAGTGATAGTGACGCTCGCCTAAACAAACAGCATCAATAATGTATTATCAATAATTGTAATGTCTGTGTGTGATCATTGGGAGACTGAGGTGCAGTACGGAACACAGAGAGTTAAAACGATGAGAAAATACAGCTATCAAAGGGAACTGACAAGCGCTTTGGTCACCCATGAGTATAAATAGAAACCTCAGGTTTGGCTCACAGAAAAGATCCAGAGAGAGACGGCCTTGATGTTACAGAGCAGATGATGGCTGTACGCTTGAGTCAAGAGAATCGCCAGTTCAGCCGAGTTCTACACAACACCATGAGAATCTCATTTTGCCCTTGAGCAGGACACCCGACCTTTGACCCTCAGTTCTTCACTAAACCACATGGTCTCCACATTTAGTCCCCCAGGTCACATTTGTAGATTTCCCCAGTGCTGTTGTGCTTTTATTTGATCAATTCAAGGTTATTGTGGGAGTTTGATGGTCAATGCAAATGTTGAGTCAGTAATGTGTGTGACAGCCTGAAGCGGCTGTAATGAATCTGTGTTTTCTAAGCAGTGATTTTAGCAGGTGCTGTGAGAGAGTGTTTGATTGCTGTAAATGAAGTGACAGTGTGACGGAGCGAGACATCTTCACTGTTTCTCTTTCCTCATCTCACTAGCATCGTGCTGCTGCTTCATGATGGAAGAGTGAGAATCAAATGCCAGATATTCAAATAACAGAACAAAAAGAATCGTAATGCAAATACAGTTTTTAGTTCAGAAACATGATAGTTCAGGAAAATAAACTACAGACAGTGCACACATTTAAACTGCAATCTGTAACTTTCACCTCTCTACTGCCATCTTTGTTTGAAACATAATTTCAGGTTACTTTACATACTTTATATGGTCAAATGAAACCAAACTGACATTTCCCAGGAAATCTGGACTTACCATCATTGGTCGGTGTAAGGTAAGAGGATCTGTCATGTACTTGCTCAATAGCTGATTTTTGTTCATTTTTACCCAAAAAAGTTTCAGATTGCAGTTTTAAGGGAGTTAAACTTATAATCTACACGGCCACAAGGTCCCATAGTTAAAATGTGTGTGTATACTGGAAACAACAGTAACTGACTTAGGCTTTTTAACAAAGAAGAACTGGGGAGAGAAGGGGAGAAGGGGAGGAGAGGAGGGGAGGAGAGGAGAACTGGGTAGAGGAGGGCTAGAAGAGAAAATGAGGGGAAAGACAACTGTGTCGTCATGTGGGAATGCTGCGCTGATGTTAAAACCACGGACAACGTGGCAGGAGAAATGAAAGAGAGAGAGAGAGACTCAGTGAAGCTCTTATCACTCAAGAGGAGACTGAGAGAGCTTTAAAGCACTAACTCAAATCCTGAAGACTTTAATCTGCTCGAGTGAACGGGGGGGCTGGATAAATACAGAGATGGTCTCAAAATCATGAGCTGATTAGACGGCTCACGAGTATCAGACAAATCTTTGCTCTCTGTCACCACAGGAGAAAACTTAATGACAGAAGGAGGGCAACAAAAATTTGACCGGCTAACCAATTTTCCTCCAGCTGTACAGAGGAACGTGTGCAGCATTCCACAGATTTTCCTATACGTGTATTTAACACGGATTTAGAGCCATGGTCAGATTCCCAATCCAGGAGTGCATCAGTGTCTGTAAATGATGAAACCATATGAATCATACTGAACTCATTCACCCTGTCCAATGCAGGACTGTTAAAACAGACACTGGCCTATTTATTCTTAGTTTATACATGTTCCCAGTCTCAATGTGCATAATCTACCAGTGAATGTTATCCAAAAAAATGATTTTAACACAGTTTCTAACCTCCCCCTTCAGCACTTTACACATGCTTAAAGTCAAAAGATATTCTTCTGATTTTTATGGAATATGCAGTTTTTATTATAAATGATTAAATGAAAAACATAATCACAACTTCTGTTTCATTTTTAAAGTGTGACTTTAAAATGCCCAAAAAACAGAAAACAGAACTAGTTTATTATTATACATTATACATGACAAGGCTGTCTGTACTTTTGTTAATTGGCTACAGGTATTGGTCAAGTCTGATCTCAAACCTGTGGAATGTATCGGTCCTTCATTAATATTTAATAAACCTGCCGATCTCAATGACTTGAAGCAGACTGCTCATCTGTGTATACAGTATCAGGAATGAAACAGACACTGTGAGATGGATCATATTTACTGGAGAAAAGTGAAGCAATGAGATGATAATCTCTCCTCGTGCACTGTGAAGGTCTTCAATATCTGTCAGATGTTTCCATCTCAGACACACAATCTTGGAGCTTTGTTTGGCTCATTTTTGGCAGGTCTGGAGTATTGAGGTGTAAAGATTTAATGTTTGTTCTGTGAAGATTATTTTCTTTAAAGCAGCACTAAATAAAATCTCTTATTCTTACAGTACTTGTGTTATTGTATATATTTGTCCTGTTTTGCTGGTTTGTCATATTTGCCTTCATTTTCCTTCATCTAAATGTAAAAACTAGCGCTGCCTCTAATACAACAGATTTTTTTTGTAAGTGTAATTTCGTGTGGATTTCAAGCCTGGCTTTCTCATAGAGTGTTTCATAGTGATTCAAGTTTTTTCTATAGGATGCTGAAAACTGTATAGTTTTTTTAATGCTAATGGCATTTAAAGTCAGGTGAAAGTCAGATGAGGGTTGTTTTTAAAGGACTGGATCTTATTAATCCTGTTTTCAGAATATTCTCATAGGTCAGCTGACAGCCAGCCTTCTCTAGCTGAGAGTGTTGTTGGACATCTGGTGAAGGGGGCGTATCAAATCCAGCCCTCAGGGATTGAGTTTAGCCTGTCAGCCAGCAAACAGCTGAGATTCAAGGCCGAGCTTCACTCACAGCAGCTCTATTACAAACACTAGACAACAGCCGGCCCTGATCCACTGATGTGCTTACCACTTCCTGTACATCACCATCAGACAAACTCTGTGATGATTCCTGGTAGTCCATCCATGCAATATACACACCGCATACTGTGCACAAATAGTGTAGTGTGATATTTTGTTATTTCAAACACAGCCCAGATTTACCAGCAAGATGGAAGCGTACATATCAAGATTTAATTCTGTGCAGAAAACTGGTTCTCTTGGTGTCAAATGTGTGTAGTGTGGGTTGGTAATTATTTGAAGGTAATGCGTGTCTTTGTCAGGGGCCGATAAAAATACTATGAATGAGTAAAGAGGGAATTGAAGGTCAGTGTTGTTAACTCTTAGTTCACCCATCTTGTTGCTAACAAAAGACTAATTTTCTGTTCACATCTCTGTTGTGTTCATCCAGAGGGGCTGTTGTTGGGTTTTTATGTCCTTGAGGTAAACACAAGAGGCTGTTTTCATCTCTGGAGGTCATTTAATACTAGAAATGTATACATACTCTCTCACTCGTGTTGTGCTATTCACTGTGTGCACCACATGCTATTGGTCATCCAATTGCTGGTGATTATAGTTTTCAATATAGCACCTGAAATTCTGTGTATATGACGCTTGTATTTATATCAGTTTATACATATAAATGCTGTTTACTGGCGTGTTTAAGTGTGTGTGTGTGTGTGTGTGTGTGTGTGTGACTCTGGCATCAGAACTGCTGGCAGTGCGCATGTCATAGCCCGGTGGCAGTAGGCAGATGGTCTCTCCAGGGAAATCATGGGGGTAAATCTCTCCATTTAAAGAACACAACCTGCGCCAGGGCCTGAGAGGGCAACAATACTGCAGACTCAGCAGGGGTGAGGAAAATTAGAGAGCGAGAGAGATGTCTCTCATGTCATGTAATCACACGCATGCTGCAGCGTGTTGAAGTCCTGTCTCATGGGAGGTTGTGTGTAAATTGTGTGATCTCACATGTGCAGTGTTTTTAGTAGCCCGGCAGAAGAATTATAACCAATGTCCAGAATTAACTCCTTGACAAGTCACACCAAAGGTATACCATTTATTGAGCACAAATATTTTAACTGGCGATAAAAATGAAATACTCAATTATTAATAAGAAGCGCGTGTGTGATTTGATTCGCATATGATAATATTGTGATGCTCAGTGCTGTTGGAGATTTGTTTTACACTGTTTATACAAACAGTCTTTATTGCTCATGCTAAGAACGGAGAATGCATGCAGGTTATTGTTTTAAAGAGCCACTCATACAGATGTCAATAATGGAGAGTTTTCAGTACATTTCTACAGTAGCTGTGCGTCACACTCACAAGGTGGATTGTGGGATTGATACATCAGTGACTCGCTGGCTCTTGTCCAGTGTTCATTTTGGAGCTTGGTCGTGGCACACTATTCATTCTTGTGTTCTCCGACGCTATTTTATGTCCTAAACGCACCATTAATCTGGCTTGAAAGCCATCTGGATGGATGATTTTGGGGTGGATCTCATCAACAGTAGAAGCATTTACATAGTCATGTTGTTTATTTACCTCACGGATATTCTGATAGGATTTTCTGATATGATTCTTATTTGATCACGTTTCTGTAGTTTAACATTCTACGTCTTTTCAGGCTGGTTCAGCTAATGTGGAGACGCGTTCCGGAGTAAGAAAAATAGTGGAAGCCTTTTGAGATAAAGTGATTGGCTCTTTTAACTGAGGGCGGGGTTTTCTTTGCTATAGCCACACCTCCTCCAACACACAAGTACTTTCCTTAGTGAGTGATCAGGATGTGAGGAGACTTTCCACCTGCATAACAAAACATATCTCTGGAAACAATCACCTGCCGTGCCTTTAAATGTACAGGTTACATTTTCTTATAAGTGATCGTCTCTGGTTCAAGTCAGCACATGTGGATGATGTCACAATAAGGTTACGTGTTTAACACATTAGCGTGGGCTTTTTGATGTCTGTGATGCCTGTTTATAAGTGAACCTAATTATACAGCACCACGCCTGTGGTTTAATATGAGAAGGTTACATGATGAGTCACAGGCCTGGATCTGTCATAATCTCTTTACCTGGAAATCAGCTTTTGTATCACCATAATTATGGAAAATGCGTTTGTCAGATCAATCTATTATATTTAAGTAACGTCTCAGTGTTGTATTAAAACAAATGGTTTTGCAGATTTATCATAGTAAATATTTATATGATCATATATTTATCATACCGTTCTTGTACTGTAGTACCACGACCAGTATTTTATTGTAAATAATACAACAGGCAAAAAGGGAAACTTAAAATTAAAATTATACAGAATTATACTGACAATACCGCAATAAGAGGAACATTTGTGCTTTGAATGACAATATTAGCTGTATCACAACATACAGTCCAAACTCGAACCCTCTAAACTGTTGTCAAGGAAACAGAGATGAGAGATGCTGCTGGGGGAGGACCAGGGTCGACTCGTATGTGAATCCTGCCGCCGTCTGATATAAGGACAGTCGGAGGGGCGGGGGCGCATACGTGGATTTTATTTCCTCATTATATCCACATCTTCGGTGGCATCATGGGCCACTGCTGTGACAGCGCCGGTAGATTCGTTTGGGTTTAGATTTAGCCTGCGGAACGTGTCTGTTGTGTGTTAAAGCGCGCTGGTGTCGCGTCGCTGGAGATGCGCTTCTGCGCGTGGAGAGCGCAGATACTCTCCGCGTCCTAGACCATCTGCCGGCGGAGGAACAACCGGGAATCGCGTTTCATTTAGCGTTAATTGTGTCAGCCTGATATCTATTTCGTCCGTGGAGCGATTGGGGGTGATTGTGTCTCCCGTTCTGTATTTTCATGACTGGTTTTGTATTTTGCTGCGCGATGTACATGGATAAAACCAGTGTGCTCCGGGGTAAGAATCTCTTTTAACAATTTTCACAACTGTTTCTACATGTTTAGAGATGATTTAAATAGGTGATTGTGAGGTTCTGTAGTGTGTGTTTCGCTCTCTGAATGCGGGTGCAGCATGAAATCATGGCCAGGGTTTTACACACGCATGTTCAGTGTGTCAGTGTGTCAGTATGTGAGGGGGGAACACACACACTAACCGGCGTCGTTTCGTGAATAATTCGCGGCGACGTGACATTATTTTAAGCAAGGTTTGTTTGTATTTTAATCAAGGCTTAAGTTTGGATGCCTTGTAACTATGTTTAATTTTTGTAGAGGGGGTGGAGTGCTTTAACATGCAGTATCCTGAAAATTAATGACATGCCCGTCACATATCGCCTGTGTCATGCACCTGATAAATCTCACATGCATGCACATTTATAATTGCTCGTTCTCTGTGATTCTGGTGCTTCTCATACATTTTGAAGGCTGGTGCATCACTGCCTGCTGCACAGGGATGCAGGGAGACATGCAATGCAGCTGGCATGTGTGTGTGTGTTTGCAGTAAGCGTGCTTTTTGAAGGTTAGCAGAGATATGACATACACCACTAGGTAAAGTGAGCTGTAGCTGTGTGTGTTTGTGTGTCTGTGTTGTGGTTTTGTGAATGCTGTTGCGTTCATCACACTCTGTCTGATGAGCTGACAGTCTGCTATTTTAAAAAGCAAGAGGAAACGTGAGACACATCAGAACAATGGCTGTACATCATCTCAGGACAGTGTGGGTGAGAGTGACACTGTTTCACAACCAGCTCCTCTTGACTGCTGCATCTCAGTCATGAATGAGTTCCATTCAAATGCATCATTCTAGAAGCATGTACACTTGAGCACTTGTCAACTCCCTGTGAAACAGCATCACCCCTCGAGGCAGCGCGTCTATCATAGCCCCTACAGGCCGTCTCCTTCATGCAGCGTGTCTGGAGGTATTTGTTTATCTGAAGCACAGGAATGACTGACAGATGTGTGCAGTGGTTCTGCTGATTGCAGACCAGGCTTGACCCATTACTGCAGACTTTAGAAGCACAGGTGTCTCCACTCGTACAGTCTACATCATTGAGGACCTTCAGTAGGTCACCTGACACCTGAACTGTGGAGTCTCCTGTGTTGACTGCATTCATGTTGCAGGTTTTAGGTCTTTCATGTCGTTATGCAGTTTCATCTCCACCTGCGTCTTCTGTGTGTTTGGATGAAGGCGTGTCTTCTCTGAGGCTCTGCTGGTGGTGACAGTGTGTTGAATGTTGTGACAGTGCAAACTCTTCTGATGGAGATATAAATAGTTGTACTGTTTTCAACACGTGCCTCAGCACACCGTGGAACTGATATTAGCAAAGAGTCAAAGTTTATAGCCACAGTGTTTCATGTTTGCTGGTTTCCTGTATGTTGTGTGTATGATCTGAGCCGGTTTTCATTCTATGTTCATTAAATATTTATGAACGTCAGATCAGACAGATGAATCAGCAGAGTCTCTGAAACGTCATATTGATCCACAGATGATCGTCATATTGATCATCTGTGGATGTTATCGTAACTGGAGGATGTCTGAATCTATAGACGGTATCAGACTGACTCGCCTCTAACCATGAGCTCATGGAAAACAAACATGAAGCATATCTTTGTTTTAAACCCAGTAAACAGCATCTGTGGAGGCAACCTGACGTCTCTTCCTGAAGATATCTTTTTAAGTAGCTGCTTTCTGCCAGAGAAAAAACACACAATGTGACTTCACAAAGATTTTACACTTAAACATTTAGCAGATGATTTTAAACTAAACGAATTACAATTGAACCTTTTTGTCTAAAAACATTACGTCTCAAACAAAGATTGAAAAATGTTGATTAAAATGTAATCTTTGATGAAAAACACCAATTAAAAACAGTTTAATATAATTAAACATTGTGTGTTATATTGTTATATATTATATATAGTTATATTGTCATGGTTAAAGGAGTGAAGAGTATTGTGTCATTTCTTGCTGTTGCCACACTTCAGTTAAACTCAATAGTGAGTCTGTGGTGTGTTTACTGTAAGGAGCAATATTATGACGGTTATTTGTATCTCATGATCTTTAAATGACCCTCTGGAGCAGATTTGATATGAGAGCTGCACCGAGCAGTCGCCGTATAACTGAGCAGGACAAGCCACATGTTTTCTGGTTTAAATTAGATTTTTTTTTGAATTCATAACTTTATTTCTCCAGTGTGGAAATGCAGAGCTGCCAGTGAACAGCTGCAGAGTCCATCAGATTCACAGTGTAATACTGTAGATATCAATTCAAGTGTGAAGATGTATCAGATATCTGGGTTGCTGGAGATTTCTGCTGAGGTTGTTGTGTGTCTCAGGAACTGTCGAGCGATACCTCCATCTGTCTTTAGCACACAGCTCATTTTTATGGGTCTCTTGGTGTCGTTTAGGAGAAGAATCTAAACCATGGCCTAAAGTGTGACTGTCTTTGATAGTCAATCTTATAGTTTAGGTATGTCCTCATGTGTCTCTCTTCATCCACGTTTGACCTTGAGGAAAACATTTCGTCTGCTTTTATCCAGGTTTTTTCGTTCTTCTGGGTTTAGTGGCCAGTAAAATCACTCTGACTGTTTAATTGCCGATCAACATATATTGATAAACAGACTTGCTGCAGACTTTACGATTGGAAATCTTTTCTGCCTGTTTGTTGACCGAACTCACAAGTCTTGTTATTGAAATGCAAACTACTGCAGTCAACAGTAAATCTGCCCTGAATGTCGCAGATGTGCTGTTGAATTATGGGTAATTCATAATATGCTCAAGGAGCTTTACAGGAGAATTAGTGAGGAGTTATTTAAAGGGACAGTACACCGCAAAATCAGAGTTTTCATTTTTGGGCGAACTTTTCCTTTAACAAACTGCAGTCAAAGCAGTTCCTGGATTAGTGTTGTGAATAGAAGAGCAGTACAGTGAATTTATATTCCAGCAGCGTGTCAGTCTCTGCTTTATCTTTCTGACCCCAAAAGCCCCCCAACTGCTCTGTGTGTCTTCAGGAGAAATGAGGCATGAACATTTCAGTCAAAAGAATCTCCTCAGATGATGACTGGAGGAGACTTATGACTGTAGCTGATTGTTCTTGATGACCTTCAAACTGTAGTATGAACATCTCTCTGTACGTATGTGCTTTATGTTCTAATCCTTCGCAAACATTTCTGTCTGTTTATTACGCTTGTCGTTCTTTAGGGAAAGGAGAGAGAGGAGGGATTTTACTGTTCAGGCTGTGCTGTCCTAATTGACTTTAGGTTTCGTGCCTGTAAAAAAATGGACAGGATTTTTCCCTCTGTCTGCTATTTGTGGACAGTGGAAAAGTGTCCATGTGAAACACCAGTTAGATCCTTCAGAAATGTGTGATTCTGGGTGTTTCTGGGTTTACTTGTTTTGTATGAGAGGAAAAGCTTTTATAATTGCTGGTGTTAGCAGTCAGTAATGTTGCTCATATTTAAGGCGGGTGATTTCAACAAACACCTAATCATGAGTGTTCTCAAAACGCTTGTGCTAACACATGAATAAAACCTCAACCTCAAATGACTTGTAACTTTCCCAAAGCAAAACACAGTAAAACACCATAATCTTGACATTATCACATAATCTGCATTATGTGGGTTTGTGTTATTGATACATACGGTTTTGATTTCTCTCACCTCCTGTGGGCTTCATCACATTCTCTTTACCTACAGAGCACATGGAAGAAACAACACAGGTTGCAAATATCTGAATCTGAGGTCGGGATAACGTTGCTTTCTTCCTCGCTAGCCTTTCCTCACCTTTAAGTAATTTTTGCAGAGCATGTGGAAGTCATTCCAGCCCCCTGCCTGCACATGTTGGTATGAGTGCCCCCATATGAAGCCCATTAGCTCTTTGTATGGGACAGCAAGACTTTTTTTAAAAAGACAACATCATCCAGACGGCTTGTCTGCTCACCATCTGACCTATCCGTGCCTTTGAAAAAAACAACAGGAAATGATTTTTCAGAGCAGTCTAAATTTAGATGATGTTTACGCAGGTCTCCTCGAGTTTCACGTGTGTGTTTGTGAATTGTGTTATGTCATTAGATGAAGCCACTGTGTGTTAGATTGATGAAGCTGAGCAGACACGCAGCAGACACGCAGCAGACACGCAGCAGACACGCAGCAGACACGCAGCAGACACGCAGCAGACACGCAGCAGACACGCAGCAGGCACGCAGCAGACACGCAGCAGACACGCAGCAGACACGCAGCAGACACGCAGCAGACACGCAGCAGACACGCAGCAGACACGCAGCAGGCACGCAGCAGGCACGCAGCAGACACTGGCACTTTAACACACTGACCTACTTAACACACGAGCCCAGCGCCGATCCAGAACTCCCAACCGCTTCCCACATGTACCCAGAAGTCTCTCATACAGTGTGATGTCATGTTCAGATAAATGTCAGCGCAGCTAAATGTGTAATGTAAACCCCAGATTAACACGCAGCATTTGGACTGATCTCACAGTTTATTGACCCAGCGGTGATTATCTGAAAATTTGTTGTACATTTACACTCTCTGGCACTTTACTCAGCCGAGCTGATCCATTACCCCCATCCGGCTCCATTAAATTAAGCCAAATTGAATCTGAGCATCTCGTTCTTGTTGATTTTTTAAGAGTTTGCTGTCTGAGATGATCGTGATACTGACCATGAGCCTTTTTGCCAAATAATATCCGGGGTGCACAATGAACTTAGGCAGATGAATAGTGTAAAGTTTACAGTGTAAAGTTTACATGAATAATTCTCACCAGCCATGAAAGCAGCTGTGTTTCTCATCATTTTTAACCTAGAAATACACGTTTACATACTCGAGCGGAATCTGAAGATGTGTATCTGTATTTAAATGATAGATCATACAGTAAATGATGCGAGACCTGGAGCAGATGTTTTCTTCAGAGGATTTGTGTGCCTTTGATTTGAGTTTCTCATATCATGTACATCAGCAAGTGTTGAATAATCAGTTGTACAGTTCGGTTTAAAACCATGATTGACTCTGTGTTGCTCTTCCTAATAAAGCTACTGAACGAGTAGTAAGTTTTAGGTCAATTTTTACCATTTTTGTAAGTCCGTTTTTCATCTGCATTTTGGCATGTGGCGAGTGTTTATTTTGGACCCTGACGGTAACTTCCGATATTGGAATTCCTATATTTACACACTGAAGTTCCATTGCAGAGCTCTGACTATGAAAGAGAGAGAGTTAATCAGATTAAATCAACGCGAGTCTGCACTCTCTCTCTCTCTCTCTCTGTCAGGCCCCTCTGTGTCCAGTCCACGGCTTCTAACCAAGAGTCTGTCCCTTGAGCCAGGCCCCTGCCTCGGAGCCCACGACACCCCACAGCGACTCTGCTCTGACCCTGGACCCCTGGGAACACAGCACTGCAATGGCACAAGTCAGGATGAACCTCAAGATGTCCCCCCTCCACCCCCTAAGACACGCCCACCGGTACCTGGGCCAAAGCCTCAAGGTGTGCCTCTATATTTAATGCATAGGGTTATGAGTGTGTGTGAGAACCAGTGATGACTGGTTTTATACCTTTAAATATGTGAAAATGAGATTTGGTTTACTGTTCACACCAAGCCATCATATTTAGTTACATTTAAATATGCTTTCACTGTAAAAAGCAGCTCAGAGTTATTTTAAACATCTTTTTTTTGTTTCACAGACGAAGGACAGTTGTACACATTAAAATGAAATTAATGTAAAATAATTTTGGGTCAACTGTAATATTGTCGTTTTCTGTTGCTTTTATGTATAAATAAACTCAGGACTTAAATGTAATAGAGATATTTTTGCGTTTCCTGTATTCTGTGTGATTCTGAAAGATTTTGATAATGAATTAGAATAATCAAATAAAACAAGTTGTTATTGTACACAGTTGTTCCAGTTTAATGTCCACGTCTCTCTGTGGTGCAGTCATGTGATCATGCATCACTATCACTGTATTGATTACTGTATTGATTTTTTCCTCACTCAGTGCCCCCGAAGCCGCCACATCTACAACAGCAGAGCGCGCCGCGGCCACGCCCCCCAGACAAGCCCCTCCCCCCACCACCCTCCCGCCCACTCCCTTCTGATCCCCGCCAATCACGTGCCACCTTACCGAGAGCAGAGGGAAGCTCCTCCCCCGCTTGTGTTCTCTCGCTCATCGAGAAGTTTGAGAGGTGAGACAGCCGCCAGTTGTTACTGGAAACGGTTCTTAAGATCACAATAGATTTGCATCAGTTACAGCTGCTGTCTGTCTGTCTGTCTGTCTGTCGTCTGTCTGTTGATCACAGGTAAACAGAATGTTACAGATCTTCTGCTCAGCTTAATGCTGGGAAACCTTAATCAGTATTTTTGTTTCGTTTTTTCTGTAAAATAAAACTAAACCTTTAAACAGGAAAGATCAATTTATTTAAGACAATTGCACAATTTTTTAAAATCTTTTAATCTTAATAATAAAAAAAATTTGCTTCTAAAGTAAATTTGTCTTGTTTTAAAAGATGTTTTTGCTATATAACATGACCGTATTGATTAATAAAATGATTTACAGTAAGCTCACAATGTTTGTTTCTGTTTATTAACACAAACAAACAATATATTTTGAGAAATGTATCACCATAGGTGAAATAAGAGTTGGATTTTTGTGATGTATTTTCAGGGAGCAGATCATAGTGGTTCCGGACATCTCTGGAGGGGTGATGTGTACCCCACGAGTCCCTGAATTGCAGGCAGATGCTGGGGCATTTAGCCTCTCGTCCTCAGACTTCATCCTGCCATGCACAAGCCTCGAGGCTCCACTGGGGGCGCCACTCGCCGAGGCAGAGATGGAGAAAGAACAAAAGGAAGAAGAGGTGGATGAAACCGAGGAAGACGACAGTGACCTCGGCGCGTCCTTCTCAGAAAAACGTCTCTCTATGGAATCGGGCTATGGAGCCTCTGACAAACTGCTGAACACTGTGGAAATGAGGGACGTGACTGCTAGCCAATCAGAAATCTCCTCAGAGCGCTTGTCCCTCCCACCATCCCAGATGGATGGCAAGCTGGCCAATAGGGATAGCGGTATTGATAGCATCAGTTCACCCTCACACAGTGAGGAGCTGTGCTTTGTTGGGGATGAAGATCGAGTCGGTCACGAGAGAGAGATCTGCCCGTACATCCCGGGGCCCGGCCTCATTTGTGAGTATGTGGAGGGGCCCGGAGGTTTGGGGGCCGGTGATGTGGACGGTAGCAGAGACTCTGAGGGAGACAGTGATTTGGAGGAAGGCAGTGGAGATGAAAGTGAGATGAACCCCATGACCCTACAGCCTCTTCCTAAAGCTGAACGACAAGACTCAGCTGAGGTGAATGAAAGTGTATGTTTCAGACACTGTACTGTACCAACACTAGTTCACAAACAATCTAAGCACAGTCATTGAGCTGGTTAGCTGGTTATTTAAACTGAGCATCAAGTGATCTGTTATTAACTGGTAAGTTTAAACAGGAGTTTTAGGTCAGTGGTTAATTGTCTTTGATGCTGTCTGGGACGTGGAAATGAACTTAGAAAACTATTTGTAGCTTCCTAAAATAATTCTCATGGCTCAAAACATTGAAGAAACAGCATGATGCAGTGCAGTGACCAAACAGTATATGAAACATCAACTAATAATAAATAAATGAGATGCAACACGTAATAAACCGCCTGTGTTCAGACTGACATTTTCAGCTGATGTTTTGTCTGTGTGCAGCTGTCGGTCCAGCAGCGGGTGTTTAATATAGCCAACGAGCTCCTGCACACTGAGAAGGCGTATGTGTCCAGACTGCATCTCCTGGATCAGGTGTTCTGCGCTCAGCTGATGGAGGAGGCCCGAACACGCAACTCCTTCCCCTGTGAGGTGGTCATGGGCATCTTCTCCAACATCTGCTCCATCTACTGCTTCCACCAGCAGTTCCTGCTGCCTGCGCTGGAGAAACGCATGGAGGAATGGTGAGGGAGCATTCTGAGAGAGCTCAGTTAGTACAGTAATACTGAAACATCACACCTGCCGTCTGCTCTTCTCTCCTCAGGGATGTGAACCCTCGCATCGGGGACATCCTGCAGAAACTGGCTCCTTTCCTGAAGATGTACGGAGAGTATGTGAAGAATTTTGACAGGGCTATGGAGCTGGTCAACAGCTGGATGCAGCGCTGCTCCCAGTTCAAAACCATCATCCATGACATCCAGGTAGAGCAATGTTATGTTATCTCAGCTTTAAAATGGTACCTGTTGTTTTAAACTTCAGTGAGATCCTCGCTGTCTGCATTTGAACCATAATGGATCTTATTAGTGTCAAATGTTCCAAAGCTGGAGAATTTTGGAAATATTCCAAGTTGGAATATTGTTGGAATTTATGGGAATTAATTGGAAATTTTAGGTAAAATCATATATGAACATAAATAAAAACATATGACTCGTCTTATCTGCGTGCCATTACTCCATATATTCCTGTAAATTCACGTAAAACTTCCCAAATTCTGAGTTTTATGACCCTATAAGTGACTGATTTGAACCCTAATTTCTTGACTGTTGCTCATAGTTTAAAGCATGATTCCAGAGTCTGATCTTGGCATGTTGCTATGGCAACACTTTGATAAAATAATGATGAAACTTTAACATTAATAGTATTGATAAATGTTTGATCAGATTTTAATTAGACTTAACTGTTTCCTGTCAGTACTTTACAGTACTGAATAAAATACAATTTCTGCCAACTTACTGTTGATTAAAAACAAGACAACTTCATAGACAGCACACTTGTGCTGCCTGCAGTTTGGATCAGCCTCTGTGTCTGGAACACAATTATGATGCCAAAAATACTGCCAAGGCAGCTTATGTGGGTTTAGATCAGATCCCTCTGAAAGCATTTCCAGGTGTAGAAATGAGAACAGATGATAGAATTCAGAACTCAAACAGGACAGTATCAGGACATCCTTTCTGTTCAGATCAAGAGGAAGTGTTGAGAATCACACCCTCAGCTGAAATGTGTTAACATGAGAAAGCTCTTCCTACCCACCTCGCTGTCTATGACGAGTGTTAATTGTGTGAAATCTTAGACAATTCACACCCATCGAGTGAATCCACAGAGCGTGTGTTAGTCATGCAGTCATCTTCAGCAGGTGTGTCGTGCACATGGCGTCTTTGATATTCACCTGCAGAGTCTGAGGCGAGATCTCTCTCACAGCTCAGCAGTGACGGGTCGCGTCAGATGAGAGTGTGAATCGCCAAGGGTGCAGAAGTGTTGTGTGTTATGGTGAATACTAATCACATCCCGGCCCGGCCCGGTCGCACTTCATATGTCTTTGGTTGCCACTGTGTACAGAAACTGAGAGTCTGAGATCACAGGACGGGTGTGAGCAGATCAGACATGTCATAGATTCGATGACGCAAAGATCACGCTACACATGAATGATCTCGACTGTGCTTGTCTATGTTTGGTGTGTTTACCTCATTAATGAAGACAATATTAAAAACAGCATTTAAGATGCATGTAGCTTTTGTAATACAACATATTTTAAAACAAAACTGTGTATTCAGAGGGGAATTATGCAGGGATCATCAAACTTACAAAAATATTGAAAAAGTAGACATAAAAGAGTGACCTGGGCTATATCCAGAGATGAAAATATCATATTGAATTGGGACTGGACAGTGACCAGAAAGATAAACATGAAATATTCCTCCAAATGTCTTAACAACTGTAACAACCTGGCAGTCGGTGACAAGCGGTGAGTTTTGTTTGGAAAGCACCGGTAATGATTCTGTGAAATGTAAAAATCTAGTTGGTTAATATTATTTTTCCTGCCTACACAGCCTTAGTTACATCAGAGAAAAAGAGAAATCATTTCAGTAGCTCAGAAAGTTATTAGTTTTTGTTGAAAGATTGTGAAAACAAGTATTTTCTGTAGAAGAATGTGCACACCATGACACATTTGCAAACAAAGATTTGGTTTGGGAGTGTTTAGTGCTGATTGTGTGATTTTGGGTGTGTGTTGCAGAAAGAGGAGATGTGTGGCAATCTCACCCTTCAGCACCACATGCTGGAACCTGTACAGCGAATCCCACGTTATGAGCTGCTGCTCAAAGACTATCTGCACCGGCTGCCAGAGGATGCAGACGACTTCAAAGATGCTCAGAGTAAGTTCAGCGCAGTGGAACGCTGAGGCCTTCTCACCCTCTCTGACCACAGCAGCCTCTGTCTCTGCTTCAGTTCAGCTGTTCATGCATGAGCTGGAAATATTTCAGAGAAAAGTCTCATTTAAGGTTAACAGGCCGAGATAAAAGGCAGTGGAAAATTACAGCTGGTATAAACAGTTCGAGACCTGCATGAACTTGAATTCGTGCTTTTGTCCTTCACAGAATCTCTGGAGCTGATCGCCACCGCGGCAGAGCATTCAAATGCTGCCATCAGAAAGATGGTGAGTTTTCAGAGCTCAACACGCTCAGCTCAAACCAATACCACACACCCCGCGGGGTGAAAACCAACACTGCCACTTAACAGCCCTTTATAATTAAACGCGGTCGCCTCTTTAATGTGCTGTCAGTTTGAATGTCTCTCATTTGAAGCTGTTAATTGCCTGTGTTTTATATTTGACATCATGAGGCTGTACGTGAAATAACTCCAGCCAAGTGAAACAAATCCAGACAGGAAATGACAAACTTAAACAGTTGATCATTCCATCATCTCCGTTTGAAACAGACTTTTGTGTGAATGCTCTCCATTGATGCATAAGGAATAAAAGCTGACCGTCTCTACATGTGTGTGTTGTGCTTTTCAGGAGCGCATGAGGAAGCTGCTGAAGGTGTACGAGTTGCTGGGTGGAGAAGAGGACATTGTTAACCCAACTAATGAACTCATAAAGGAGGGACACATCCTGAAGCTCTCGGCCAAGAACGGAACTTCACAGGACAGATACCTCATTCTGGTACCACACTTGACTCTTACGTGCTTCAGATTTTATATTTAGGGACCATAGCTACCGCTTAGCAACACCTTGGCAACCACCCACAACATTCTAGCACAATGGGAGAGAGTTTTGCACAGGCTCAGTACAAAAGCAGTTGTTGTTTTTGAGAAATCTGTCACGTTTATCTCACTTTGTTTTCTCCCTGAAGTTCAATGACAGGTTACTGTACTGCGTCCCCAAACTCAGGCTGATAGGACAGAAGTTTGGGGTGCGAGCGCGGATCGATGTGGATGGAATGGAGGTCGGTTGTGCTTTAATCTCCTCCACAGTTATAATAAATCTGTTTTTATCAGACTGTTGATTTAGTTGTGTTGTTTCACAGCTGAAAGAGACGAGCAGCATGAACGTACCACGAACGTTTCTAGTGTCCGGAAAACAGCGTTCGCTGGAGCTGCAGGCGAGGTGTGTTTCAGTGTGAGAAAATAAGACAATAATAAAGAAACTCTAATCAGTTTTTGAAAAACAAGAAGTTTGTTTGCCTGTCGTTGGTGTTTAAGTAATTTTTGTTTTTGAACCAGAACGGAGGAAGAGAAGAGAGACTGGATTCAGGTAAACGTTCTCTTTCTGTACCTTACATCACAGCTTCTCGAGTGTCTCACACACGTCTCACACACGTCTCACACACACGTCTCACATTGTTCTCGTTTCTTCTGCTCACAGGCAATTCAAGCCACTATACAGAGACATGAGCAGACGCTGGAGACCTTCCGGATGCTCAACTGCTCGTTTCGTGAGGAGGATTTTACACCCCCTCACTCTCCGGTTGGTCTTTATCCTCTCTAGGCCTCAGTGAGATTTACAGGCGCAATACAGCTTATACACTATACAGACGTATACACTGTATGGATTGATTAACATCTGTTCATCACCAAATGTATTAAGATACTCTGAATCGGGGGTTTATGGGTTCTGGGGACCCCAAGAGACCCCCAGATTTTTTAAGGGGTTCCCAGAATACATTATAGAATAAAAGGCTGAATACGGTTTCATTTCTTAGTACAGTTTATATTTATTGTTTATGGCTCTTATATTGCTACATCTACACTTCTCAGAATATTATGTTCTTCTCTTTCTCACTTCAGTCTCCCTTTATCTCACTCACTCGAGGTGTAAGGCAGCATTCTTTGTCAAATTGCTATGAAACAAGATTTATTGTGAAAGGTGATGCAGTACAAATGAATCAGAATTGAAAATGTGTCTATATTTTCCATGATTGAAGTTTAGAAACTATATTTTATAATGTCACACTTGCTGTCTGACACAGTTTAAATGTTTCTTCATACATGAAAATGTATCATACATGAAAATGTATCACAGGCATCATAAAGTTTCAAAGCTGTCTGACTGACAGAACAATGTTTCATACAGAGATATACGTGACATGAGATCTTTCAATAACTAGCCCCTGATATAACGCAGTGACATCCTCTGTGTGTTGTGTTTGCACACTGTCAGAACTGCGCAGAGCTTGGAAGACGAGCACCTACTCCAATCCGGGAGAAAGAGGTCACGCTGTGTATGAAATGCCAGGAACCGTTCAACTCCATTACCAAACGACGACATCACTGCAAAGCCTGTGGCCATGTACGTCACACAACAGCATCACTGCATCAATACTGGCAGCTTTACGAGCTTTATCTTGCAAACTTTACGCTCCTGATGTTGAGGCTGTGGGGTGATGGAAGCATGTCTGTTTCAGGTGGTGTGTGGAAAGTGCTCAGAGTTTCGTGCTCGTCTGCTGTATGACAACAACCGGGCCAATCGTGTGTGTATAGACTGCTACACAACACTAGTGGGCGTCCCGCCCTCTCCGGCCAGTTTGACCAGCAGCACACATAGACGTCGCTCCATTCTGGAGGTAAAGCAGTGAAGGTCACGCTGCAGAAGCAACACTTGCAAACAAATCAACCACAGCGTGTAGAGATCAATCATAATTCAGTGTGCAATACATGAAGTGTACAACACCAAACATTTGAATGGATCTGTATGTTAAGTGAGTTCATTGCAGGTTGAGAGTGAACAATAATTCTGATTGGTTAATAAACGTCACTACTAACATGAAGTCTTCTGCTTTTAGACAGTGTAGAGAACTTCTCAGCTCATGTACACACTCACATTGCGCCTCTGCCGCGCATCACTGTAAACACATTTATCATTCTATATTTACAGACTGAGGGGGCTGTAATTGTCTGTGGTAATCCTCATGGTAAACCACGAATGCTGTCTGTAAATGATTAATAACCCGGGTTATTAATGAACATGTACACTGTGATACTAGAGATGTGTGTTTCCGCTCTGCAGAAACAGGCGTCTGTAGCAGCGGAGAACAGCGTGCTGTGCAGCTTCCTGCATCACATGGAAAAGAGCAGCGGACGCAGCTGGCAGAAGACCTGGTGTGTCGTTCCTGAGAACGAGCCTCTGGTGCTGTATATCTATGGTGCTCCGCAGGTAATGATGAAGAAAGACACAATGAACTGACACACGGACTCATGAGAGCACATGATACCACAGCATCAGTCAGTCACACAAATACTGTAAAATACACATACAGTGGTGTTGGTTCTTCTGGTAAAATGTTGAATGCTTTCTCATTTGTCAGTCACTTTGTAAATGTAAAATGGATGTGACTACGTTTACATTTTGGGTGATCCAGTCACACATTCTCTTGAAATTCAGAAGCATGTTACCATCAGGTGATCTGTTTCTGTGCCTGACTCCTCGTGGTCATGCAGGACGGATGTTAATACTGAATGTAAACAGAGCTTCAGTGTTCACACAGTGCTGTTTCTTGATCTACAAATGACAGCTTTGTGGATAATGAGGGGCCTTGAAGTCTGAATCAGAAAGATCCACTGAACTCTGTTTCATTGTGTTCAGATATTTACCAGTGAAGTCATTTCCTTTCTGTCTCTTGATCTGAATGTACAGGATGTTAAAGCTCAGCGCAGTATTCCCCTCATCGGGTTCGAGGTGTCTCTGCCGGAGTCATGTGACCGTCTGGAACGGCGATATGCCTTTAAAATGAGCCAGAGTCATCTGACCGTTTACTTCAGTGCTGACAGTGAGGAGCTGCAGCGGCGCTGGATGGAGGTTCTGTCGAGGGCTGGGAGGGGTGAGGAGCTGCAGTCAAATGGTCCAATCACTGAGGCCCTTGAGGAAGAGGGGGAGGAGCTAGAACCAATGGGAGAAAGCACATGATTGGCTGAAAAACATGATATCGTTTTGCACACACAAACTGTACAAATGTGACCATGACATCAGGATATAATAGACAAAAGACACACATAGCTTCTCACACACATCTGTATTTACTGTCAGCTGTAAGTTGCATGAAATATCTTCATATGTCTCTCTGTGTATTGCTCATCTTGTGTGAGTGACCAGGGTTTGGAACAATCTGACAGTAAGCACACTTTAAAGATGACTTAAAGGACATGATGATAACGTGCATCAGTTTTAATGTTGATGACTGTTTCTGCTAAATCTGGAGGTGCTGTGAAGTGGTTTCTCAAAGGCTTGGAACTCTGTACAGAGAGAAGACCTGCAGCGTCATGAGGCGGTTCGCCTGATGTCAGTGCAGTGAGATGACCAGAGGATTAGCTGTGGAGGAACTTTGTCTGATTCCACAAGAGATTTAGATACTTAAAGAGTCTTTTAGAAGGTTTAGGCACTGAGTCTAAATATTACAGTTAAATACCCCATTTTAATTAAAATCACTTTAAACAGTGACCGATATGTATTAGGAACTGATTTTGTTCCGTTTCAATGTAAACAAACTATTCGGCCAATGTTTATGGCAATAATCCGCTTGGTAAGAGGATCAAAAAATGGATTTCACATTTTTGTTACAAGTACAGCATTTGCTATTACAGTAAGTAGTGATGTGTCAGAGGCTGGGCTGTGTTAAGTGCTCCTCAGCTATGCAAGCCTGTGAACAGACAGCGGCTTTAGTTACACACGGTAATCAGAAACTGAACTGCTGGAAAATAGCAGAAATATTTTATTAACCGGGTCTTAACCACACACAACCAAAATATCTGACTCTAAAACATGCACTTCCTGTTGACTCCGCAGTCCTGCAGCCCGGAGAGAGCCGTCACACGTACTCCGCCCTCTTGTCGACGTCCAGCATAAGCACAGCAATTCTAGACTCCCTTCTGCTCGATCTGTGGGGGTAATAATTAATAATTAGGGTGTGTAATAGTGTCTCAGTAAAGGGATTGACAGGGCTCCCCCTGCAGGTTATAAGTGAGATTATCGTGTTGTCTGAGTGCGCGTCTGTGCACAGTGGTTTATGAATGAAGAGGTATCTGGAGTTTTTGGTAAAGCTGTAGACACTATATGAAGATTTTAGGTCTTGAGGGTGTGTAAATTGAGCTAGTTTTTATCATTGTAAATTCAATGATATCTCTGCCTTACTTACTTAGATGGGTATATATATATACACACACAAAAACATGGTAAAAGTTTTGATGAGGCTGTCAAATGTTTTCAGTGGTGTTGTGTTTGAAAAGTACAGAAGGTTAAAGGAGAGTTTTATTTGTAAATATAACTTATTCCTCTGAGCCCAGTTTTGTGGGTTAGGTATTGTTCATGAGCTCAATGTTTGATCTTAGTTACGTGATGTTTTAAATGGACTGTTTAACATTGTGGTAAATTCCGGCTGAAGAAAAGCTTAGGATAACTTTTTCTTATTTACCACTTGTTCCAGGAGTTGATATTAAGTGTTTTGGACAGAGGCCATTTCTTCCTCTTTTAAATCCAGTTTCCAAAATGTATTTGCCAGTGTGAACACCTAATGACTCGCTCAGAACAACTTTAACTCATATCTGTTATATAACTCTTATATGCCAATATCTGTTTGATATTGGTTTGTTGTCAAAGACATTGTTGGATTAAGTCAAGGTGAACTAGTCAGTGTGTTTTCTTAGTTCACCAGCCCGTCTGTTGTTTCCTTTACAAATAAGGAAATAACACAAGAAAGCTTTTGATAAAGTTTTGACTGAGACGTGTGTTAACTCACATATGTTTACAGTTTGTGCTGGTCATTAACACATCCTCAGCTGAGCCTGCCTGTCACTCACTCTTCACACACATTCTCATCTTCCTGCTTTTCACTGTGTTTTTGCTCTGAATATTCTGCCTTATATGTTGGGACCGTGTGCTTGCGTGTTATTTTTCACAATTGCTTTTTGCCAAAGTATACTGCAGACTATGTGTGTCTATTTTGTTTTCATCATCACATTTTTGTTCTTTCTGTTTTCTTTTAATACAACCAGTATTTATTGTCTTTTTTTACTTTTTTACAGTAATTATAGCAAGGCTTGTTAAACTGTGTGTGGTATCAACTACATTTACCGAAATATAAAATACCCCTGAGATTTTTTGTTTTGTTTACATTTATTTAAAACAAATTGGAAGTTAATGCATGAAATTAGATTTTTTTACTGAAACCTCCACAGTCTTACATTTGTGTTCTTTGTTACTTGGTCGACAGACTTGTTTACAATTTAGTTTAAAAGGTATTTTGGGTCAAATAATGTTCTGGAATTTAATAATAACAATTACTTAAAGGTTAAACTGTAACAGTTTAGCACATGCTCCAAAAACATGGAGATGAAAATAAAACGTTAATTGGAGTAAAACTCTCAGAACAATCTTGTAAACATTTGTGTCTGATGTTAAGTGATGTGTTCAGAAACGGAAGCGTGTTCAGAGGTGCTTCACAAGAATTGGTGGGAAATGTTGTTTTGGGAGAAATCATTACGTCTGTATGCTGCATAACAGACCAATGTCAGCTTGTATATATTGTATATCTCAAATCTGTGTACCAAAAGATTTCAGTCTGTTGATGTTACCAGTTTGTACACCTTGACTTGAAGAGTTTCCTCTTTCCTAAAGTCTGACATGAGGACCAGTTCTTTTATACAGCCCAAACTTTTCAAACCTGTTTACTGTAAACAATCCGTTTGGTCAAGCAGCTTCTGTATCTGTGGTATGAGAGAGATGAGGGCAGATGATCAGGCAGGGGACAGAACTTAGATGTTAATAATTACCTGCAGTGACCCTGGTTATGGTTACTTTCTCTCCTGATGACATAATGTCACCCTCATGTCAAACACGAGGTACTGGGATACAAACCCTCTGATCTCTTAGAGGTTTTTTTTGCTGACTCTTCTGGTGATGTACATCTGCAACAAATCAGCAGAGTGGAATTTGTAAATCATTACCAGATAGCCCAAGCTGAAGTTTTCAGGCACACCTGAGAACATGTTAATTTGTGTAGAAAGAACGACGGCCATGATGTGACGGTATTATGAGCTTTGATGTGTTTGTTTTGTGAAGCCATCGTCCTATATGGCACAATTCTACATGCTATTGTTTCTGTCATGAAACCTGGTGTATTGTACACATGATGGGTATTAATGTTATTTCAAGTACTATATAGTTATAATTATTTTAATTAAATTAGTGGCAGGCCACTGGGTACCATTGTATGTTAATATCCCAATGAAATCTGTGCAAGATCATGAAAATGTTTATGAATTAAAGTGATAAAAGAACAACTAGGTGTCAAATTTACTTCTCAATCACAATAGTGTGTAATACCTGCTCAAGTAAGCCAGTAGTATTAATGGCAACATCTACACCATTTAAAATGTAGTATTATTTTGTTTATCTAAAATTTACAGCGAGTGTAAAAGTTCATCTAAAGAATGACGAAATACTTTGCAATGTAATATCAAAGGCTGACCTGACGTTTGATGTAAACAAGCACTCGCTCGGTCGCTGATTGGCTGATGGCAGCTAAGGCCTGCCTCCCTCGCATGGCTATTGGACCGCTCGGCTGTCTGTCCACACTCGGCTGATAGTGGAGCGTGGTGGTGATGATTTCCCGTCAGATTGACTCGTGTGAGTGAGAGCAGATCATCTGTGAGGACATTAGACACGTGTGTGCAGTTAATATAAAACAACTCGTCTGTTCTTAACTTTAGCTCAGTTTTTTTGTATCTACATTTTATCCATAGCTGCCTCAGAGGACCTTCACGTGCTAGAGCCGTTTACTCGTTTTTTATTTCTGTTCTTGTAAAAAAACAACAACACTGAACCCCTGGAGAGATGTCCAACCTGCCCACCAGCAGACCTGAGAAGGGCGGACCGGAAGTGACCTCTCCCTCGCAGAGCATCGGACCTCAGACCATCTACGTCATACTGGACTCATCAGCTGAACCTGTCAATCTCATCAGGTACGAGCGCAGGGATCGTCCCAGTACACCCACTTTAGTCCCTAAATGATAGTTTAAAGTTGTGCTGTTATATAGTGTTTATGGCAGGAGTGGAGATCTACACTACATCATAAACTCAATCCATTCATTTGTTGTTTGGACGTCTCAGAGCTCTTGCGTTATGACGCAGGATTCACAGCTTTTGTTGACCACTAGACATTCAGAGACATTCAGCTTTGAAGATGGTGTACAAACAAATGTCTGCTTGGAAAGTTGTGTTGCATCAGCATCTTACATTCATTAAAGTGCTTATTACTGAATGATGCAGCTTTACCCCCGCAGTAACGCTTCTGTTGGTACACTGCATTCATCTCGTGCGTTCCTTCACATCTTATTATAGCAGATAGTCTACAACAGGGGTGTCAAACTCAGCTGCTGGAGGGCCAGTGTCCTGCATAGTTTAGCTCAACCAGCTCCAGCACACCTGCCTGGAAGTTTCTAGTGATCCTGAAGACCTTGATTAGCTGGATCAGGTGTGTTTAATTAGGGTTGAAGCTAAACTCTGTAGG
>JAZGTJ010001458.1:0-56084 GCA_036877575.1 Botia almorhae | reverse complement strand
AGACCTTCATTAAGACACAGCCGAGCACTTTATCAGTCCCAGCATGCCCCCTTCACCCTCCCATCCTCCCATCACTGCTCACTCCTGCTCTCTAACTGGCTCTTACCTTCTCTGTATCTCCATTTTTGTAAGCCTGAAGTTTTATTAGAAGATAATGCTCATTGAAAAGATTGAGGAGATTCTGTCTTTCGTTATATTTCCCTACTGGTTTCATTTTCATCATCTGTAGATTTCCTCAACCTTACAGCATATTACTCTATCACAAAGACCCCTCCCCCCAACATGTGCTATAACAAAATGGCACAATAAAGTACAATGTGATGTCATAGATGTGCGTTTATTGTTTTTTTACAATGATCTAAAACTAGGCTCATCCAATCAGAATTTAGAGTTTACAGAATCATTTTTTTTTAAAGAGATAATACTTGTCTCTTTGTATATTAATCCGGGATGGGATATTTTGACATCACTTCAGAGCTTTTAAATCAGTCTCAGACTGAATAAAGCAGATGGTGTTTTATCAGGTCAGCTTTGACCTCTGGGTTATCACACCAGAGTCCTGCCACTGACAACATAAAGGAGAATCGCTGATCTCAGTACAGCAGGTCACCGTCTAACTAACTACTGTATAATTCATAGATTCTGCTTCAAATAAGAAATACACATTTTGAACATCCTGCCTGAGTCAAGGTGAAAGCGTATGATGTTCAAAGTGACGGTGAACATGTTTGATCTCGGTGTTGTTAAAGACCAATTAATAAACAATAAAAATGTTTTATCCTTTTGCACACTTGTAAATACTTGCATATAAAGGACATGTTTGTTTTCTCAGTGCAGATATGCTTCTCATGCTTTACGCATATATGCCTCATTTATCTACAATGTTGATAGTGTGACATTTGCCATTTTTCTGAGAGATTGATGACATTAATATTGCGAAATTAAACTGGCTCCATATCATTTGGCCTCTCTGTCATTCTCCCTTCACTGCTTGTATAACAACTGTGACAAAAGTCAATTCTCTGTTTTGTTCTTCAATCCTGAAATGTCTTAAATCTCAATAAGATTGATGGTTAAGTTTTCACGACTGGCCGATCCTACAATTGATCTGCTACAGTAACGTCGGCCAGCATCTTTTGACACAAACACATCCACCTATGTGGTAATCCCTCTCTCTCTCTCTCTCTCTCTCTCTCACACACACACACACACACTTATTTGCATTCTTTTCCTCACAAAAGGACAATTCCATGGGAAAACCATCAAAGTTCCTCTCACACAAAACTCTCACATTATTGAGTATATATCCAAAATGAATCATTATCTAGCTGTAGGTCTGTTTGGTTCAGTCAGCCATATGTCCCCTTATTCACAGAGATTCAGTGTCCCACCTTGTTATACATCAAGTATTGTCCTCAGATGTTGCTCCAGACCCTCAGGACAATTGTATCAATATTGATTTTCGTGCAAAAATGTTTTCCACAAACAGCCTTTGCCATCTGAGATACACGCTAAATCTGAAGTACAGCAATTCTTATGAACGTTTTCCACCACCAGAGAGTCAAAAGCATTATGTTATTTACATATCGTGGACGACAATAGTGTTATGTCATCACACGCTCCATAACCATTCAAAAGCTCCTCGCGGTCTATCCGTAAATATCAGCCGCCTTGTTTGCTGGAAATATTTTTGTTTCAGTATTTATGAGTGGAGAGAAATGGAGCGCTGAAAAATGTATTTGCTGTCGGGTGAAATTAGGTGCCAGCAGGTTTTTCAATTAGCTACATTTCATGTGTCACTTTGCATCAGGAAGACAGCAGAGCCAACGTGTGCTGAGGAGAGAAGGAAGAAAAATAAATAAATACTGAGAGGTTGGGACACATGTGTACACATGCACTGGCTCGCACCTGCTACACTGAGCTGTGATTGGTTGTGTCACTGGCCTCCAAGGCATGTCACAGCTCCAAAAAGTCACACAGACAGTAAGTGATGATAGCGCTGCATGTGTGTGTATGCATGTGACATTTCTGGTAGATGAAAACTATCTCAAACTATTTTCCACAAACCCACAAGTTATTTGTCTCATTCTGTGTTTCTTACAGCTGATGTCATTTAAGCTGACAGCCTTTGACATTAGACCAGGCAGATGGAAAATATTCACACTGCTGGCTACTAAATAAGAACCAAATATTTAGAGCAAGAGTGTGATGCTATCGGGATATTATACATAAACATTGGACATATGTACAGAACTCTGTCTGTTTGTTACTGTACATATACTCAGAGTATGATAATAACAGATAAAAACTGCTTACAAGCCTTACAGAAAGACATGAATTCATGCTTTCCATATATGTGTCTGCATGAATTTCACATGTGGAAAAACATGTCATCATTATGATTCAGTGTTCCTGTAGCTCAATGGGTAGAGTGTTGCGTCAGCAGCGCAAAGATGGTGGGTTCGATTTCCAGGGGAGTACACGTACTGACAAAATGTATAACTTGAATGTACTGTAAAGCGCCTGCCAAATGCATAAGTGTAAATGTTTCACAAAATATTATCACATGAGTTTCATAAATATTTCTACTATTCATAACTAAATATTTTGCTCTACTAAAGAAACTATTAAAAACAGTCATTGGCTGTAAGGCTGTGTACAGAATACAATGTAACATTAAAAACAGAAGTGTGTTTTATTATGCTACTATAAAGCATGTTACTGGACTACCTACATTATTTTAAAAACAGGAGAGCTACTGTCATGATTATAGCAGCAACTATGGTCTCCATGCAGACACAATGTTCTCAAAGTTAGAGCATTAAAGGTCCTGTAATTTCAGTATTTGCCTTCATTTAAATGGACACACCCTCTCTTCATAACATCGTCCTCTGAAAACATCCAACAAATTTGAGCCTGCATAATAATTGACATGCAAAGATTACGGATTGGCTCAAAAAGTGCAGGCCCCTCCCTTGACCCATTTTGTTGTTTATAGAGTGGCTAAAGGTGTGATTTCTCAGGACACTTATTTCAGTGATATCTGTCAGCTAGGGACATAATAAATGTTTAAAGTACATTTAAGAAACATTATTGCTATAAAAGCAATTCCAAGCAAAGTCAATTTAATTAACAAAACTGCTGTAACCAGCTGTGTTTAGAATAATGACATCATGCAAGATTATTATGATTGCAAAACAGCCTCTTAGGTCAGACTGGAAAGCTGATGTCATGACTATTTGGTTAATTGGCAATGTCAAAGTAACACATTTATGAGATTACACTAAATTGCAGAAAAGCTTTGATGCCAAACTGTTGGCACAGTTGAGTTAGATATTGCATCATCAGACACATTTATTTTAACATGTGGTCATGTTGGTTTATAATGGCCAGTGTTGGTTCGATTCTGGTTTAACTGCTGGATCAGCATAGCCGTAGTTTTTACCAACACAACCTAATGACACAGCATGATGAGCTAGTTAAGAAACCAGCATCCTATGCTGTAAATCTAGCACACTAGCAGATCAGCAACCATACTAGTGACCAATTAAATCGAAACTCCATTGCCTGTGTAACATACAACCCTATTTCCTGTCAAAACTGTCCTCTCCTCAATATCTTACCTTCCCTGAAGCCACTGCCTGCATGCAATTCAGGAGACTCATCCACCTGCGTAGATGACTGTATAAAATTGATTATAGTCTTAAAAGTCACTTTGGGATTAGCGACCGAGGAGCCAGCAGCTCTCCTCAGCTAGGACTCTTAATTGATTATACAAATGCCAGAGTTTGTGACACGGCCCGTCCTGCGGGAAAGGCCGCAAAGACAGTGAGGCATATAGAAGGTATTACTCTGGACTGTGAAGGTCTCCTCTCTCTGGAGGGAAGACATAGTTAAGACAATTTAGAGAGCGCTGCACTGTTGCGCTCGGGGCTGCGTCTCACCCCATCGATTGTGCTGTTGACCTACTTAATGTGGCTGCTTACCTGTGTGCCGCTTGTGGTGCAAGAGAAATGGATGCAGCAGAGGGGAAAAAGCTGCAGCTCGGAATGACAATGCGGAGGCTGTCTGGATTCGGAATGTGGGTGGAATGTTGCTGTAATATCTCATTAATGCGCACAGATGTGCAGGTTAAAAAGTGTGTGGGTATTTGGTTGAGTGGAAGTTGAACAGGCAACATAAAAAAATGATTCTATTCTGTTTGAACATGCACTTTTACTTGTATTTAGTCATATGCCTGTAGAATAGACTGTATCTGACCTAAAAGCCAATTGGCATTCGAATGCGCTGTAAAAAGAAACATTAATAGTGCCAAGACCAAAAATGTACTTGTTACTATTAGACACAAGTTTTGTGAACAAGACCTTTAATTGCACACAAACCAAACAATTCTGTTATAAAGCTGCAAAATAAAACAGCACTAAAATGCTCACATTATTTTATTTTTCACACGCACATTCATAGACATATACAAATACAGGGTGAGAAAACTGTTTTCACTGTCATCGTAAATTCAAAATTCAAACCTGTCTAAACCTGCATGTACTGGTATATTTAAATTAGCTGGAAGCTAATTTAGAAAACAGAACACAATGTATACATAAACATAAAAAATAACCAGTAATTAAGCATAATTTAGTAAATACTGTCACTGCCTGTGGCTTTACATAGGGTCACTTAGTTGTTTCTGGTCTGTGTTTGACAACATAGCAGATCTTGTGATCAGAATGTTACATCATGCGAGTGCTACCTTTGTCATTAGAAATACGCTATTAGCAGCTGGCAGTTTAGTTATTTAATAGCAAAAGCATTTGATAAGAAGGGAATTATACATATAAAGAAGAGACCCATAAATTTCTGAAATCACTTTTAATAACAGACTCTTTTAGTAATGTGGAACATGCATTTTCTGTAAAGCTGCTTTGAAAGAATTTGTATTGTGAAAGTGCTATGCAAATAAATGTAAATTAAATTGAATAAAGTTGTTTTCAGTTGGTCATATGATCTCAAGATCACATGACCAACCATGACACAACACACGCCACGTTAAACAAAACAGGTTTTATGTGGTTTCTGGAGTCTTTTATTTTTTTATATAGATTTGACTAGCGTCCTCATCTCGTGTGCACATGACTTACGAAGTATGTTTTCAAATATACTGTATGTCATTCATAAAGAGAAGTTACAAAAGCAAAAGTAACTAAGAAATTGTCAAAAGTTAAATTCTATTTTACTTGTACTGAACAATTAGCAAAGTTATTGCTACAAACACATTACATGCAAGATAAAGGTAAACGGAAGGATGACTTAAAACAAAAGTCTTGTAGGGAGGACAAGAAGATGTTGTGGGAGAATTATGTGTGCTGGTGGAGAAGGTCAGGCAATAAAAAATGGATTTCATATTGTATCCAGTGACACTGTACGTGCCGGCTCACGCCTTAAATGTCAGTGACATCCTAATGAGAGAGCCACTAAATGAGATGTCACACTCACAAGGCTAATAACAGCCATATCAGACAGGAAGCCCTCAGTCTCTTACATTAGAGTTACACAGGATTACCTCTTACTTTGTGACCGTGAACAGTGGCTCTGTATCATGGAAACTGTGAAGAGGTGTTAAAAACGTCTTCATACTCATATCCGGCATCCAAAATCACCTACTTCCATAGTATATAGTAGGCGAAAATTAGTATGTGTAAGAAATAGTATGTCAGAAACGAAAAAGATGTTTAAATATGCATCGATGGATAGTATTCTTTCCCAAATGACCACAGGAGCTGAGGAGACACCACATACTAAAGTTAATAAATTAGCAGCAAACTGCGCTAGGCAGCTCTTATTTGAGTGATATAAAGTACCAGGAAATGTATTTTTTGTGATTAATTGTACTTGTTTAACAAAACCTGAGTGAACTATTTTCATGGCTGTTGTTAGTAACTCGGTGAACAAACATATGAGTCACATAAAAATGAAAACATGGCGAAAGTAGTATGTACTGTATGCATACTACACTTAATTTAATTCAGTATGTACTATAACGCAGCTACACTCTCTGCCTTCACTGCATCTATTGCCTCTTTCTTACAGACACACACACACACACACACACACACACACACACACACACACACACACACATTCTCTCTCTCTCTAAAATTTATACCAATGAGGAAACTCAAAAAGGAAAATTTTGCCACATTTAGCACATTTAACTTTAGCTTTAATTTTTCATTGACTAATGAAATGAATTCCGCCACAGCAAACATGTCAAACGCACACAGCTGCAGCAGACCATAACAGATGTCTGCTCTTTATACTGTCATAGACCTCATTCATTCCTGTAGTCCCTTTCAGAGCTCTTCAGACATCACACATTTTATCAACGGCCATAAACCAAAAACATCACAGCCCTTTACAGACCACCACATATCCCCACGGACCACTACAGACCTCTTAAGTCATCAGACGTTCACCATAACCAGGAGCCTTTGAAATCACCACAGAGCCCAAAGCAATACTCACAGCCTTTGCTGTTTCTCTGATACTGATGTTGACATCTGAATTTTACTCTCTCCATCAACACGAGTGACCTTTTGTAGCGAGGACGCAGGTGTATTGACCAACCGTGATATTCTTCTGGCTCCAATCTTGAGTCAACACATATTCCCACCCCTATATCCATGCTTATTTTCCCAGTAAACACTCATTTAGCCCCGGTTGTTTACCCCCTCTTACCGCGCACACAAACACACCCCTCCATTTTAATCAGTAATGCCCACCACGTTATAGTTATCCTCTGTTTCAATGCAGAGTCGAGGATATGGAGCGCAGGATCAGTGAAATGGAACGTCCTTGATGTGTCTGCTTTGAAATGGGCTGCAGACTTATTGATTGTCTGTAGTATGGAGGTGCAGAGGGGTTTTTATGCTTCAGACAGCCTATTGAGTATATGGAGGGTTTGTAGAGACAGGAAGGCTGGTGGATGCCTCTGCCAAGTTTACTTTCTCCCGGTAAAAGAGCAGGTGACAGGTAATATTGGGGAGACAGGATGTTGCGGGCAACATTTGGTGCTTTCCTACGCTCCTCTGTCCTTTTTCAGTCTCTCACTCTCTGTCTCTCTCTCTCTCTACCTCTCTCTTTCATTCGGTGGCCGCTCTGTATCCATTATGGCTGACATTCCATTCTGCTCTTTAATCACAGTATTAGCACCTGCAGCTGCACACATATAACTTCATAAAACTTACACATTGTGTGCTGCTGTCTCTTTCACATCTGTGCACCATTTACTGCTTTCCCCCTACAGATACATATAGACCTGCACTGTACTTGTACAAAAAACTTTTTATGCTTAAAAATGACACTGTAGTGCAAACTACCATCCCTGCTTGTTTGCGCAGGCAGTGGCCATCTCTGATGGTGCTGCTTGACCAAAGAAAACGTACTGTTAAGCTTTAAGAACCTTAGCAGGGACACCAGCACTGCAGTATCTCATGCTGAGAACCTGAATTTAAAAAAGCGACATGCTGCTTTTTTCTTTGAGCAGCAGAACTCAGACTGAAGCTTCTAACATTGCAATACCTGCCCGTTCCAATAGTGGAATTTTGAGTGAGTTAAACAGAAATAGTCTAACAGCACAATCACAATATCGTTCTTCATCTCCCATGTATCACCGGAGTGAGAATTTCAGAGTCCTGCATCATTTTGTTCTGAGGTGCGAAAAACAACCTCTTCACATCAGAGGCAATGTCTTTCGCTGTCCTTGGATGGAGAGAGTACACACACACACACACACACACACTTGCTCAACCTCACACACACAGACAGATATTGGAAAGAGTGTGGAAGTCCGTCAGGGTTTTTAGGCTTCAGGGAAAACCATTTGTATTCCTATCACACTGATGACAGAGACTGTTTGTGTATGCGTGTGTCTGTGTGTGTGTGTTTGTATCATGAGGCAGCAGGAGGATTTTGCAGGTGCCTGAAATCAAAGGCAGAAGATTCAACTCACTTCACCCATTTTAGCCTCACAGGAAGCAGTTGGCTGACAGCGGCCATATATGTGTGATGCTTTAGATGATGTGATGCTTTTATCTCAATATTCATCTCTTTATCTGTGGAAATAAAGTGAACTTTCAAGAAATATAGTGAAAGTCAGAAATGGTCATAAGCTAAAGGCTATTAGTGTTTTATCTCTGTCTCTGTGGCCACAAGAATTTACCATTTTATTTAAAAAGACTTTTGTTTTAAAAATGAAGAAATGATTTGTAGCACACGGCACAGTTTGACATGATCCTGAAAAATATTTTTATTAAACGATCTTAGCTCTAACCACTAGTCTTGCAGAGCCAGACATTTGACTTAAGGCAGCTTGTGGTCAAGAACTGCATTTTTGACAGGAAGAGACTGCTTGACTCACATGTGAACTGACCAAAACCATAATCTGGTTTATTTTTAAACACATGCAGGTCTGAAATTGATGATACTACATTAATAGCTGCATTAATGCAGCCATGTAAATATGTGTATCTTTTAAAGCACAGGTGTGTGGGTTTGCGTTCATAGACTACAACCATCTGTTTGGTTGGTTGTAGAAACTAAACCTTAGTGCTAGAGAATGCCTTGTCATTCTGTATGCAAGTTAATGTGCTTGACAGAGTGTCATAGACAGTGCAATGTGTTTTTGTGGCTGTCTATTTGTGTGTGTGTGTGTATGCATGTGTGTATCCTGTGTGTGCAAGGTTAGAGCAGGGCAGAACACCTGCTGTGTGGACCTCAGGAGAACAGTTGGTACAGAGGAGAGAAGAAGGTGAGAAGAAAGGCAGATGGATGGATAGATAGAGGAAAGATATATATGTTAATCGTGAGTAAAGACAAAAGACCATTCAAGATGGTTTTAATTGGTCAAATGCTGGTTGGTTCATGGCACAGGCTAGATGTATGAATAGTTCACCCCAAAATGAAAATTCTGACATTATTCATTCACCCTCAAAAATCTGTGAGGAACAAGCTGAAATTTATTGAAAATCTTCCCCTGTTATGTTTCAAAATTCCATTCATGTTTTCTCGCATTGCTTGTTTCTTATCTCCTGGTCTTTCAAAACATGCCAGATTTCAAACATACTATTTGACAGCTATAGCCTATAGAAAGATTTTAAACTCCCTTAATCTGGTTATTGTTGTGGATAAAACAGGTTGACCTTAACCACTCAACCATGATGGTTTACCGGCTTAAGCCATCATGAATGTGTCCAAAAATAACAAACTAGAATGGTTTTAGCTGGTCATATATTCTGATCACTGGCCAAATATAGCTGTTCTAGGCGCTATTTCAGCAGGGACCAGGAGATTGTTGTCGACTTTATGAGTTTGTGCAATAAAGAGAGAGATGAAGCAAAGAGAGAGAGAGTGAAGACAAAAATAACTGTGACAGTGTGACTAGGAGAAGACAGTGACCTGACTAGGAGAAAACTTCACCCATCTTATTTAGAACTACCTAAGAATGTGTGTGTGTGTGTGCGTGTGATCAGATGTCAGATGAAGTTCATCCACCTCTTAATTAGCTGCAACTGTTGTCTTCATCTCTGAAGATCATGACCTTTTGGTAACCTGTCATTGTGGGAGCTCAACGGATCTTTGCTGGACAGGTGTGGTGTGAAGACAATTAGCCACACACACACACACACATACACACAGAGCTGTGTCCTAAGCCTACGACAACTGAATAATCTGCAGAGCTTCTGTCTGGTACTTTTTAATGGACAACTCGATACAAGCGGCTGATTTATTCTTCTGTATCATTTAGTTCAATTAAATATATTGTGCTGGAATGAGTCCCCATGGGCTCATTCTATCACCAAGCGCTAATTATTTTCAATCACAGTGACCTGACCATGACACTGTCTACCACTCTCTGGACTGCTAAACAGTATGAGCACTTATGTGTGTGTGTGTGTGTGTGTGTGTACCTAAATGAAAGAATGGGGGAAAGAGGAACAGGCCTGTGGAGAGGGAATGCAGGAGTTTTTTATTAGACCTTGAAATCTCTATCACAGTAACTCTTTCTGCTTTTCATGGATTTGTTCATTTTTTAGAGGTTTTGGTCACCTGTCAGCTGACGAGAGGCTGCCAGCCTGCTAAGCCTGTTGAGCCTGGCCAGTCAGTGTGACTAGGTGAAGATCGGCTTGGCCAAGCTTGGAAACCAGGTAAAAAGCAGCCTAAACCAGCTGTATTTTTATCTGTATGTTTTAGTATTGAATATTTTATAAACATTTGTCCGTCATCTTGGACAACATTTTTTCACTAAGCTCGTTGCAATGCATTCTGGGATGGTCTTCATCTGTGAATGATACATCCAATGCTATTTTAAATTTAGTTGAGTCGAGAGTAAAAGAAAGTATCTTGGAAAGCAGCATAATTGTTCAGCCAACCCTTTGGAGTGCATTCTAATGATGCTTTAAAATACTTTCTAAGAAGGCACCCTAATAGGTAGAACAGAGCTAGTTTAGCACAGTCATAACTAATAGAGTTCCGGACTACTTCATATTCCTCGTGTGTGACAAATGAAATTATGTGGAATGCTCCAATTTTGCTGTTTAAGATGTGTCTGCAGATCCTGATGTGAAAATTGCATATTAACTCACCCCATCCTGATCTAGCAATTGAGCATGAAACATCTAAGAAAATGAAGGCCTCTAACAAGATTTTGTTTGGGGTGGGTTTTACTGAAATTGAGCAAGCAACATAAAAGCACCTCTTATCTAAAGGTGTCATATGATAAATAGTTTAGCCTGTGTGGGTAGGTTAATGAGCCAGTTCCTATATCAGGCATGGCTAGTCATCTTTGCAGTGAATTGCCAGCTGGTATGTGGCCCAAATACACTTGTGCTCCTGGAGTCTCACCCGCGATCATCCATCATCCTCAGTGTCTAATCATCCTTCCGACAACGACGCTTACATGGAGTCGGCGAGATCCGCTCTCTCGCCTTGACAACCCACAAGGAAATGACTTATTTATCATTCACAGACCAGTGATTGTAGAGCACAGCCTGTCTCACACACACACACAGACGCACAGACACACACATACACGCACACACACACGCTCTCAAATAGTTGAAGCGATTTAAAAAAAATCTTTTTAGAATCTATAGCACTGATGAAAAAGTTGTCATGGTGATTTAGTCTGGATAATAGTACGCTAGTGTAAAGGCTTGAGTTGTGGTCTAACGTTTCACAAATGTTCAATAAATGCACATCAGACAAAACGTTTGATTTTATGTTGGCTTACAATGTATTGTTTTCTGTACATTGCAATGCCACTTGTTACCACATGCAGGTGACAATTGGTACAGTATATATTGGAAGCTAAGGGTATCAAATATATATTTGTATGAAGATAAATATTTGTTGTAGAAAGCAAATACACAGTGTATTTCTTTCAAGAATTATTTCGAATCCTCATTCACATAGACAAAAGGCACAAATAATCACCTTAATAAATAAGAATCAATACCTAATTGAAGGCAAACAAGGTATTGATATATCACGAAGGTTTTAAAGTCACCCAGGCGGGACATTAAAACACAAGCAATTGATCAATACATAATTAATATGATCAAAACAAAGTCTTTGCACCTAAGCAATGAGGCTTGGGCTTGTTATTTTATGTGCTGTTTTGCACAGAGCAGTAACTGAAATGCTTTATATTCAGGTGTGTGTAAAAAATCATGTAGAGTACTTTTAAAGGATTATCTGTCCTTAAATGGTTGATGCCGCATGACTGGTTATTCTTAAGTTTAGGCCATGTATTTTCAGAGACACAATAACTTTGCCCTGTAATTGCTTTTTTGAGAGACAGCGCATTAACAATGTTAAAAGAAGTTCAAACTTTTTAATTTGTCAGTGACAAGCTCCACTGCAGAACTGTCAACGTAATGATGGATAAAGCCATTACACAGTCTGGTACACATACAGTAGCAGCTATTTCTGACTAAGAACCGCCTGTTCAAACAAAAAGAGAAAATAGTTCAAATGATGGCATTTGAAAACACTGAAAAATAGCAAAAATGTGCGCAGGCTTATTTTTTTGTCCAGGCAAAAGTAAAAAGTATTATTTTATAACTTAAACTAAGTGCCTCAAACAAAACAAATCAAAGATCATTGTCAGTAAGCTTGAAGATTGTGACAAAAATGAAGTGTGCCTTGATTTCCAGGATTTGCATAAAACAAGCCAATCAAATGGGATAGTTGCCTTCAAGCAACACTTGCCATTTTTGTCAGATGATTAGAACATGGACTTTGGGCTGTTTATTGAACCATTTATATAAGGTTTTGTAAGTATATGAATTTACAGTATCAGGTGAGATTGCACAAGAGATTTTTAAAAAGGTGTATTAAAGATCTGTAATTAAAAACAAAAGTATGTGGCAACTCGAGGCTCCAGAAATTATGTTCCCTAATTATGTTTCTTTGTCTAATCTCAGAGTAAGACACTTTTATATCAACAGTCAATGCAAACTGTAATTGAATTTGCATTATAAACCCTGACTGACTAGTGTTTTCTTTGGCTCAGTTACACAAGCGTGGCAAGGACGGTCCTCTCATGGCGCTGCCACAGATGTGACTGGCACAATGTCTCAATGCCACAGAACGTGCAGATGAGAGAACTGCCAAAATAACTGCTATAACAATCCAGACTAATGCTTCAGAGAAAAGCCTGAGTTACGATGCATGTAACAGTGATATTTATCAACAACAGAGCTTATAATTCTGCCAAGATTACTCTCCCCAAACACACATATGCGCATGCAAAATTACCTAGTGGTCTCACAATACCCTTATTTATATAACCTTCTATTCTGAAAATGTATAGGCATGTTTATCTGGGTAAAGAATATGAAACACTTGTAATTAAAAGGCAAATAGGGAAATAGATATTGTGTGTGAGTGTGTGTGCATGATGTATCACTGCACTGCTTGTCTTTTTGGCATTTCAGTTGATATATATGTAACCAAGGGCGACCCAGGGAAGTAATCACTCCTCAGTGTAACATAATGGGGCATCTGGAAGGACAACGCTCAGCATTTTACACCCTGAGCCCTTAAGAGAGGAACAGGAGAGTCATATGTCAGTATTACTTAAACAACAGGATCTTAAGAGATTAATGCTGCTGTAACTCCACTGGCAGAGAATGGTGCTGCAGGAGAAACAGCAAAGAGATGCGTGTGATTCCCTGGGAACACGCAAATTGATTCGTGTATACCTAGCATGGATCCAATGGATCTGCCAAATGTTTAAATGTAAAACGTTAGGAGACAATAGAGTTCTTAGCTGAAACTTTGTCACAGATGTTTCTTAGTCTTTATGTCTTTTAGACACAAATAGACATTACTGACATGCAGAGTATGGAGCTAAAAATGAGTGTGAATAGGAGTTATTTTTTATATAGTTCGCATTCATTCAATTCCAGAGATATAAAAATGTGTTTTATGATGACCAGCACACTTGACAAATTTTGTCATGAAAATATTTTCATGTGATATTTGATTTAGGCAATGGGCACAAGAATAATATATATAGGCTGTCCATCACAATGTGCTCAATAGAGTGATGTTAGAATGTTGACTGGTGCCAGTGCAATAATGATTGTGTTGACATGAAGAAAACAAGGAGAAAAAGAGAGAGATCGTGGGCTTTCATTTGTCAGAGGCTATTGAGAGCGTCAGCTTGTGTGCAGAGGCTAAACCTTGAACCATGCAGCAGTGATCCATCTCCGTCAAAAAGCGTGGACACACACACACACACACACACACAAAGTTGTTAAAGAGTTACAAAGCTAGAGGGGCTTTGGACCTATAGTATACTCAAAGGGCAAAAAATACAATAATAAATCAATAAGCTAAAATAAAATTTAAGAAAAATGGAAAGCATGCCAGCTTATTTGGTTTATGTTTTGCTCAGTAAATAATATATAAAGAAAGCTATTTCCATTCATCTCAATGGCAGTTTTATGACTGGCACATGCACATCACAACAAAAAAAGTTTATGGTTTCTAATGCCATGAATGGTTTATTACATATACAAAAGTACAAAATAATAAGGAAACTACAGAGATAAGTACAGTTTGGCTGCTGCCAGCCACTATCAGGGGGCGGCCTGTTCCATGTAGAATGTAATATCACTGTTACATGCATCGTAACTCAGGCTTTTCTCTGAAGCATTAGTTTGGATTGTTATAGCAGTTATTTTGGCAGTTATTTATGGCCACGATACAGTATGATTTAGCCTTCATATCATGTTCATATCTGTATCATTTTAATATATATATTTCAAAAGTTGACTAATTTTAGAGGTAATCTTTTTTTAAAGTGGAAAATCACCTTTAATTAATAAAAATGCCAGTTGGTTGGTTTGTTGCATTAGCACGTCAAACTTCTGTGGTCCACGAGTAACTACTTGGTCACTGACATTTGCTCCTTGTACATCATACAGTCTATAAGAAACTCAGCTGAGTCTCAGCTGAGAGCTGCCTTTCCCACCACAACACAGGTCTGAATGACACATTTATAGCAGCTGAGTTCAACAGGTAAGGCATCAGAGCATCCTTCATTAGACTGCTGAAGCTAGTTCTTCTGGGTTGTGTTGAACAAAGAGGAGTGAGGGAGAACCACAAGGAAGATGTCACTGTACAGCTCATGAATAATAGGCCACATTGACTAATGACAAGCACTAGATGTTAAAAATGACTTTCTCAAGAGAAAGTCTAGCGAGACAGAATGAGAACAGATGCATGGAATTTCAGGGCGAGAACTAGCATTTTTGCTAGCGGTTTTTTACAGTAAGGATGGGGCAATGGTCAAAACATTACTGTAGAAACCATAAACGAATAGATAGGAGACCAGATATGGAGTTAGAAAAGCAATAAGGAATGCTGGTGCATTATTTACATGTATGCGTTTGGCAGACACTTTTATCCAAAGTGACTTACATTGCATTATACTATACATTGTATGTGAGTATGTGCAATCCCTGGGATCAAACCCATGACCTTGAGTTTTTGATAAAAGATTGCAGCATTTCTGTGAGGTTAACAGGTATTCCTGTCTCTTAAACAGCAGAGAGATAAAAATTGTAATGGTATTAGGATTGTCAAACAAAGAAGAGTAATAGACAGTTTTTAAATGCATTCTTAGATTAGTGTGTGTGTGTGCTGTTATTGTGTCCCTACAAGTATGATGAAAGTCACACACACCTACATTATGGGAACCAGCCAGCAGCCCATATGAGAGAAATTCATTATTAAACATACTAAGCAGTAAAAAAGTCATTATGTCTATGAAAAGTCACTTCAAAGCTGTACAAACTGCATTCTAGATTAGTGTGTGTGTATGTATGTGTATGTATGTGTGTTAGAAATTTAAAATGTATTATCTCATCCCAGGTGTGCTTTGTTTGAAAAAGGAATAATACATTGTACTTGCGTCAACCCTATTTCATTTTACCACATGAAATAGAAAGTAGGAATATATACACACATATATAAAGGTCATCTATGATTTTTCGCAGGTTACTTTACCAGTGATGCAGAGGTTCCTAACATTCTTTGCAATTTCACGTTTTGATAGACAGGTGATGGTGAGAAACCCTGTACTGTGGTTTTACCATAAGCAAAGGATGTTCTGAAATTGTCCTTAATGTATGGCCTTGGTTTTATAAAATGGCTGCAACAACAATACGACTTAGAAACCAATGATTAATTATTATTTAAAGATTAAATGTAAATATTATTTAATTAATTATTAAATGTTAACAGTTGCCAAGCAACGAAGCAAATTGATTTATTAATATAACTCATATGATGTAACAGGTAACTTATTTAGCTATTTTACAATAATGCAGCACAGGACTTTTAATGTAACAAATAAAAGAAATCCAATGATTGGAGATTCTTTTATTGGGTGGAGGGGCTAAAATATGGCAGCAAAACAGAACTGCAGTCAGTCAAGTTCATTTCTCGGTGTGTTGCTTAAACGTGGATTTTGTCCTTCATAAGATTTAGAATACATTTTCTTAGATTTTTGTTGTTTTGTTCTGAGAAAAAGAAATGTCATCTCAGATTACACGAGTAAGCAAAAGTTCATAATAAGAGCTTATCTAACAACAGGAAAATAAATCAGAATTGAATGGCAATTTGCCTTTACAACTTTTAACACTATTCTTTGCCTAGGCAAACTCAAAAAATGTGTTACTCAACAAAAAAAGCCCTCTGCAGTGCCTTCTTTCCTTAGATCCAGGGTACCCTTGGGAAATTCATTCAAATCTGATTGGGCCTTGTAAAGCTACCGATATATTACTAAAGGTAATATTTCTTGTTCTCCCTTTCTGTCATTGATTCTAATTGGTAATGCTGGTGATTCTCTTTGTGACAACTACATTTCCCATCATTCCCTGGGGCAGCATACATATGAGCAACACCACAATTTAACACCAGCATAGTGATAAATTAGTATTAAAGCTTCCAGTGTTTGTCAAAAAGTTAAAACTTGGCAAATACATGAAATTACCCAATGCTGTTTTATTTTAACCAAACACAAAGGAAGAACTTTGAAGGCAGTATACGAAAAATTCTCTCCCCACCTTTGGCTGACCAAAGCCACATTAAAGCAACATAGAAATCACTATTGTGGTTCGTTCAGTTTTATTTCATCACTACTTGATGTCAGTCTGAGGGAGCAGGAGTTGACTACATTACTTTACATTATGGAAGTTGCTGTGCTGGATTATGACCTGGTTCACGTACCTCCCTCTCTCACTGCGGCCGCTGCGCTTGCATCTTCTGCACATCCTTGGCTCTGGAGAGCGGGTAAGTACTTTTTCTCCATGTCGACATTTTTCAGCCATTTGTTTGTTTTGTGTGTGAATTTACACTCCTGTTGATCCTCTTACTGTGTGCATATTAATGGAATATTAGTTTGCCTGGATGTGTAAAATGCTGTACAAAGCACATGTCTGAGTATTAAAATAATGCTTGGGTAAGTGTATGAAATATTGAACATAATCACCGGCAACAACACAATGTGAACATTTAATCTCTATAATTACTGCTTGGCAGAGCTCCATCCTGCAGCATTACACAGGGTACGAGACTTTAGCTTCTGCGATGCAGTAGGTATTGTACGCCTGCTGAAAAAGTTACAGAAGAATGCAAGGTAAGAGGAATTCGCCTGTGAATCTGACATATGGAATTCCTAAACCATTAAGCTACTTGTGTTGAATGCTTGTTTTCTGGCTTAAAAAAAACCTTTTGTATTCAGTTACAGGAAATGAAGCGCAGGTATGCAAAAGTATCTACAAGTGTCTGTGGAGTTGGTGCCAAAGGAGTCTTGAGAAAGAGTGTGGAATGTGGTAAAAAAAATGTCTGCGTTAAGATCTGGTATCATTTTTAGGCACTTAAGTAATATTTGTAGGCTTTAAACTCCTTTTTCAGAAGTTCGCATCATAGATGCATATTTGGCCTGCTGTCTGGGGAAGGGCTTTGAGCCCGGAATTTGTCCCGCACCCAGATTACTCGCCCCATCCTTGACTGAGGTACATACCAGCCAAAAGTGAGACGATGGGGTGGCGGAAGGATGCTTCAAGACTGTCATGTGACGGAGGTGAGGGACGGCTATATATACACGCACCCATGCGCAATGATTGGTTCGATTACGATGACCGTGCTCCTCCCGAACTTTCTTAATAAAACTTCATTTATCAGTTAAGTACTTAAGTACCTTTAAAACGCCTTTAGTCTCATTTTGCTTTATATAATTGAATGTGCTTCTGTCATGCTAAGTGTCCAATGCTCCTATTTGTATGATTTTTAAGCCCATTAATTGATGTATTTAAATGTCTCCATTTGAAACCAGGAAGATGTCAATAAATAATCATTTTGATTCCTTTGCAGCTGAATGGAATTATCTTCTCTTAAACCACCTCCCAAGCACCAGTTGCTTTTGTTTAAGCACTTAAGATGAAATGACTAAATTTGGATGGGCAGTCTTTCATTTGTAGACAATTTATTGTGACAGGGAATCAAATGAAGCAGTGCTAACAAATGGATTAAATGTGAAGCTCTCGTAGGAGCCATAGAGGGTTAAACTGCTTGCTTCACTCTATGCTTTTGTCCTGAAGGACGCTGGTATTAAAAAGACATATTGCTTCATAAAAAGCCACAGCACTGTGTCCCTGACTTGTGTAACTAGTGTGTGTGTGTGTGTGTGTGTGTGTGTGTGTTTCAATAGAAAGAAAATCTCTGGACCAATGCAATCAGTGTTTACCACATGTCAAGGTCTGGGGGAAAATGACAATTGGATTTGTGAACACATTTTTCATTCCTCCATGACAAATTTGCTTTGTAGATTTCTGACAGCAAAGACTTTGTGTTAAGACTAACATTATAAAAAAATCTAAAGTTTACAATAATATATTATTAATATAATATATATAACCTCCATGTCATATGTCACGAATACTGTATCAAAACTGTGCCCATCTGATTATGTCGCATTTAAATGAATTCAAAGCCTACAGGCTATATTTATTTTGGGGAAAAACGAGCAGATATTGTGTAGAAAATGCACAAAAATCCTGACCTGACTGCACCCAGCAGAACGATGGCTATGTGTAGTGTGTAGCCGATAGGTGGCAGTATTCTCAGGTAGAATATCCCACTAGCAGATCAGCTGTCTCACACAGTCAAACACTCAAGCGCTGGAGTGGAGGAGTCGAGCGCAGAGTTTTACCAAACAGAAAGTGATAGAGGTCGGGAAACAGGCACTTATCCACGCCTGATCCAGAGAAACACTACACGGATACGTTTGCTAAGGCTTAATAGAGACTCTACGACAGGAAACTGGTACGGATATACATTTTATATCTGACTTTTGAGCAATGCGCTGGCAGCATGGCCAGATGGTTCAAGGAGCACCTGGGTTTCAAAACCACCAAAGCCCCACCACCGGCGCCCCCGAAACCGGACTATCGACACTTCCACGCCACTGTATCCTCTCCGCCCGGATATCACCTCCACCAACATACGGGCACCGGGTTAATACCCGCTCAGCCCGACATCATTGCCGCTTACAAACTCCAGAAGGACCTAGACTTCGAGGATCCGTACACGGGAGGCGGAAACATACCCTTCTCCCCTGGACTAAGTTCAACGGGCTCGCCGGACGTCAAGTCTCCAAAACACCGGCTCATAAAGGTAGAGACTGTCGAGAGGACCGCGTCGAGTTCAGGCAGCAGTAGCGGGATAACAGCAGTCAAATCGCCCACCTCTCCACCTGCCGAACCCGAGAACAGCAGCAACAAACAAGAGAAGGTAAGACTGACGCACAGCCTACCTTCACAGGTACATACAGCAATGCATTAGACACAATATCACCAAATAGGTAATTATGTCTTAAACGATGCAGTACGTAATATTTACGTACTGTTATATTCAAACGCATTTATTTATTTACATACTTTTTACCCGATTTAATTGTATGAATATTTAGTTAATAAATAATGCAGTTGTATTGTTTGTTAATAATGTTTCAGCTATTTTAAATGTATTTTTTTTTTTAAATTAACAAGATTAAAAATATTTACTTTTTAAATAATTACTTTTCAATTTAATATTTACTTAAAAGTTTACAATTACTTGTATAC
The DNA here is from genome assembly GCA_036877575.1 of Botia almorhae. NCBI lineage: Eukaryota > Metazoa > Chordata > Actinopteri > Cypriniformes > Botiidae > Botia > Botia almorhae. Next base: position 36,387 of record JAZGTJ010001458.1, on the reverse strand, counting down.
TTCTTGAGAGTAAAGGTGTATTTCAATAGGTAAGGTCTTCAAAACCTGCAAAACGGGTTACCAGAGAAAGGTCTTATCATGACATCCAGAACCATCTCTGAATCTAGGATCTTGTTAGACGGATATGTTACCAGCCATAAACGTCTTTGCCTGATGGTCCTACAGTTTGCCTAAAACTTCACTTGGCATTTGATTCTCTCTGATGTTTTACACAATTTAGTGGTAGGATGCATTTACATGATATGCACAATAAGTAACATTGGACTAGATTAAACATTGGTGTCTCTCTCTCTCTCTCTCTCTCTCTCTCTCTCTTTCTCTCTCTCTGTCTTTATCTCTCTCTGTCTCGCTCTGTCTATATATATGTGTGTGTGTGTGTGTGTGTGTGTGTGTGTGTGTGTGTATGTTGGTGGGTGAATTTGGCAAGTCATGTGACATTCAGTATTCAGATTCTCAAGACTCATCAATCATACAGTGTGTAGTCTGTCTCTTCACAAAAAGAACCACAAAAAGACAGACGCATACACGCTCGCTATGTGCACATGAGCTTAGACACCACATATTTTTTGTGTTTATTTACCTAACTCACAATGTCAACCAGATATCCAAGCAAACACTGAGTGTTTACATAGACGTCAGTTTACATGTGTAACTGATTCCAAACACATTTCCCCCACATTTCATACCTGCCACACCTTTTCCTGTGAGGTGTGGTCTGTACACGACCTAACGCACGCTCTCAGGTTAATGATATGATGCAAGCGAGACTGCATGCTTCAAACAGTGATGTCATATGTTGCACGTGCCCCCAGACATGTTAATGGAAGGTTTCGGTAGTTCTTTTTGGTGTGTTTAGCGAATGTGTGACCTGAATGTTTTTTGCAGTGTTTTTTTAATGTTGTCTCTTGTAGCGCGGTCTTAGTTTGGCTGGCATACACAGTATTTGTTAACTATGTACTACAGGTCACTGAATGACATGCTGTTGGTACTGGTGTTCACTTTACTGCTGAGCCAATGAACTTGCTTGTGCACTGCCCATCAAAGCAAGACAAGGAAGCAACTGACTCATCAATTCTGATAAATACTGCAGATTCAGGGGTGTCTAATTAAACGGAGGGTGTTGTCCACACAACCGGAGTTCTGCTGTACTTTGATTGCTGCTGTCATTGAGTCAAGGTGCTTAGAGACAGCCAGAGAGTGTTGTTGTTTGTGCTAGTCAGCCCTGTTATCAAAGCTGTAATAATGTGTCAAGTTATTGAATGGCAGTGTTTGAGGAGGGGTGACCTGCAGAAGAAGTTTGCTTTCTTTTATCAGTGGCTGTGTCAAAATTTGCATACTGTCTGTTCTAAATAGTAAAATAAATTGGGATTGCAGTAGGAAAAAAGTACCAAAAAGTTTCCATTGTTATTTTTGACATGTACCATGGTGATATCATGGTAGTCGTCCAAATACCTTGGAATACTGTTGTACATAACAATGGTAGACTTCATGTAGCATCATGGTTTAAGGGTGGACCGGGGCTTGTTGTCACATGGGAAAGTCATAATGGCTGTATCTTAGTGACTTGGTTTTGCCTACACAGAAATGGACTTGGAAATGTAAATCAACATTAATAAATATTCACAGGAGTTACAGGTGTGACATTTAGCCCCAGTATTCTGTATATCAATGTAACTTGCTGGTACTTTGTGATGCGATCTTTGTGAGAGCACAAGGGAGAGTGAGTGTGCTGCAAATCTAAGGCCTTTTTCCAAATAGCACACTTATGGTGAATCGAATTTTTGTCGTGTCTTGTGTATATTTTTCTTTGAGGTAAAAATTGCTTACAACCCTTTGCTCTTATGTTTTCTGTAGACTTTTATATATTTTTATAATGGCATGAAATGAAAGACCCAATCTGCATGTTTTAACAGTTTGAACCTGAATGTTTGAACCTAAAGATTACCGTATGAACCTAAATGGTAGTACATTTTGATGTTACCATGGAAACATTAACAGTATACATCGTGATATCTTTCAGTGTCTAAAAGATTGTAAAGTGGAATGCAGTCCTAACTTTTTTATTTGCTGTTTTTATTTAATATATGCATTCAGTCATATAATGAAATAAAACTCTCCATGCGGTCCTGAAAGTAAATTAAACTAGGTATATTTCAACTTTAGGTGTATCTTAACAATGACAGCATCATTGATACCTTATGCATAAGATGGAAGCTGCTTCACACACACACACACACACACACACACACACACACACACACACACACACACACACACACACACACACACACATTTTTATGCTCTGCCCAACAAAGTAACTTGATAGGCTAACTAAATCTGCTGGCTCCTACAGAATGCTATGTGTATTGACCGGTGAGTCAGGAATGCTGGTATCCTCCTGCTTATTTGAAAAGGCCAACTAATGTCTTAATTACTAGACAAGTGGATGATAATTATGTAAACACTTACCTAATGCTCAGAATGCCAATAGCTGTGTTGAGTGTTGTCTTTATCCTGATTTTGTAACAGCAGCATGATTCAGTCTTTTGCTTCAGTTTGTCCGTAACTGCAGGCAGCAAGAAGTGAAATGTGTTAGGAAAGCAATAAGCCATTATAAGACTTTCTTGATCAAAAATGCCTGTAGCTGTTTTTACATACATATAGGCATCCAGATCTGCAGAGTTGATTAATTTTAAATGGCATTAATGAGTAATTTAAGTATTAAATTAATAATTAACATGATTACCCAATTAATAATCAAAATAATGACTTAATATTACGTTAAGTGATAATGGAATTATTAGTGATGGACTAGAGTGTTTCAAATGAACCAAATAAACCACAATACAGCCCAAGATGTGATAGGCTTGAGCACTCCCATGACCCTTGTTAGGATAAGCATTATAGGATAAATGGCTGGATGATTTCTTTTTGTATAGGATGTTTTATTTTCGTCCATTTAGCAGATGCTTTTATCCAAAGCAACTTACAAAGTGAGAGAGCATCTAAATAGATGCATGTTACTCTATATTACTATGTAACTTTTAGTATCGTTAAACATACCAGAGGCATCATTGTGTTTCATTGTGTCGTGTGCTTTTGTTGTTAATAAATAGAAGTTTTCAGATGAGCGCATTGGATTATGATCAATTATGGTTTTAATGTAGTGCTAATTAACAACACCCTCTCAGCACACACACACACACACATACACACACACACACACACACACACACACACACACACATAACTTCATGTCATCCTAACGGTAAATTGCTGAAGGACTTCTGAAAGTGAATTACTGCAGTGTAAACAGTAATGGAAGCAAACAAAACTCACATGCGCCTGTAATGACCTCGCGTATATTTGCATTAGGGTCTTTTGTTGTTTTTCTCCTGAGCATCAGTCTATTCTCCTTTTGTGAATACTGCAGACAATTAATCAGTGTATCCATTATGTCATTTTTCCTCACTAAGATCATCAATTTTCTCAGATGGTTCTGATGCATTGCATTGAATTCTTAAACACAAATATGTTTTGAGGTTTGTATTAGGGATGCTCCGTTCAGGATTTTTCCCACCGATACCAAGTACCGGTTTTTTGTCATGGTGATCGGCCGATACCAATGCAGATTCTGATGCTTTAAGTTTATATAACTGATATATAAGCTCTCTGATCACCATTAACTTTTTTTCAGATAAAGTAATACTATAAATGTTGCTTTTGCTATATATTTGTTATTTTTATACAGTACTATATCTAATGTAACTATTGTTTTAACAGAGTACTAAATAATCACAAAGAAGTATTTATTATATAGTGAACATTTTAATATGTCTTTACAATGGGGTTTATGCGTAACACTATGCACATCAGGATACTTAATATGAGACAAAACATTTACGTCCCCACACGGCCAAGTTTAACGAGTACCGATCGAGTCATAAAATGTAATTATCGGCCGATACCGATCTTCGGCCGATCGATCGGAGCATCCCTAGTTTGTAAGTTTTAATTTTTTAGAAATATTTCCTACAGCAGTTTTTTTCAGCTAAGCTTAGTATCACCAGGCACGTTAATGGACTTAAATTTGAGGTTACTGAGAAGGTTTAAATATTTCTTAGAAGTGTTCTGTGTGGGAGAAAGGTAAACGCTCTCTCAATTACTGGGTTTTGAATAACACTGATCAAATACAATGTTGGTCTGGGGCTTATGGGGCCATATAGATCCGTTTCTCCCATCAAACGCATTAGCTTGCAGATCAGGCTCCATCAGTTGAGAATATAATTTAGGTGTATTGCAGCTAGTACACAGGTACCTAAAACAAGGTCTATTTTAACAAGAAATTTTAATCAGTGCTGAAGGATCTCAGAATCGGTGCTGGTGGATCTAAATCAAAATTTACTGCGGTGGGTTGCCACTACCTCTCTTTCTGCACTGTGTTGACCCCCATTAGTATTCATCAGTATTCATCAGTATGACTGGACGTGTTCTTTTTGAGCTAGCTTGTACCTGATATGTACAAAAATGGTCAGAACCGACCCCACGTTTGACTCTTATCATCCACAATGTTAAATGAATCCTTATGTATTCAGTTCTACACATGGTTGATATACACATCAAACCAGTTCATTAACTGAGGCTCAGTATGTTTATACACTGTCAGTCAAATTATTTGGACACACTTGACTGTATTTGTGTTTCTCATTATCTTAAAAACCTTTGGCTTCTGCTTAAACGTTTGATATTAGCTTTGTAGAGTTATATACATATTGCACCTTTTGTATGAGTATCTTTATAAAACAAACACGTTAATTAAAAAGAGTGAATGAAAAGCAACAAGAAGTGCTTTGAGTATATGGGAACTCCTTCAGAACTGTTAAAAACAACAGCCCAGGTTGATATCTCATGAAGCTAGTTGAGAGAATGCCTAGGATGAAGCAATTGTGGTCACTACATAATGTAGAAAATAGTAATAATGAAGAATGAATATATGTGCTTGATATATATGAGAGTGTATATATGATAGTTAAATTAGACAAAAGTTAGTCATATGACAAGCATTTAGTTACATTTCTCCTAACCAACCTAAACACAGCTGAGAATCAATCATTTTTCTATAAATTTGTTTGAATGCACCTGAAAGGTTCAGGTCTCTTAGTTATGTAACCATGGTGACAGTGTTCCCATAGTATCGTCTACAGGTATGTATTTATATGTGTGTGCAAATATGTCAGGTATTTTTTTTTAATGAATGGGTAAAAAAGGCAAAAGGCAGTTGACCTCCAATGAAAGACAAAGGAATTCCAGCATCTGTTCTGCAACTGTTTCAGGCATGCACAGTGTTGTTTTTGTGAGTGCTTGTTGTGTGAATGAATGAGCCTTCCCACACACATTTGACATCTGAGCTATGTAATTAAAGATGACACTGTTTCCAGTAAGAAGCAACTAGCCTCTCCTAGCCATTAACAGAAGTGAGGCTGTTTATTTGGTTGAAGCACCATGTTATTTGTTTTGAGATGTAACCCCACCCGTGCATTTCCACAAAGATGACTCTGGAATATTGAATATTAAAACATGCTACCCAAAATTTCTAAAGAAGATATGCTAATTCTAACTAGTTCTAATTAAAAGTGTGGTGTGAAAGAAATAGTTAACCCAAAAATTAAACTTTTTTGATCCTTTTCACACCCATATTTTGGTTCAAACCTGCATTACTTTTTCTATTTTTGATATCTTATAAATGTTTATTCTATATTCTTGAGAAGAAAAAGTCTTCTCAAGAGTTCACCAATTGTGTTCCACCAAAGTCAGTCAGTCACATGGCTTTGGAACCACATGAGGTATAAGTATAGGATGACGAGAACTTTTATTTTTAGGTGAACTTTCCCTTTAATAAATCTTGTTGGAAAAATCAGGCATACAGGTACTTGGAGCTTATTGTCTGGGGGCATTTTTTGGTGACAGTATTATTGCTTGTTGCGACAGCAGCTATGGAATGTGCCTTTAGAGAAATGCATTTGGAAGCGTTTTTCATTCATCATAACTGAGCTCTGAAGATATTGTCTCCTAACTGTCTAATCACAGTTCTTTTAGAGAATGCATTATAGGTAGAAAACCACACTGGTAAATTTGTTTTGGTGAGCAAGCTTAAAAAACAGATAGGAAGTTAACTTCCTCAGTGCTGTCTTGTAATTATATCCTGCTTCACTCTAGCACAGGGGCTATAGGGCTAAAGTAGTGCTGCTGCTGTAGGACAAGTCTGGTGCCTCCAATACAGTGCGTCAGTTGGACTATTGTTAGTCCAGCAGGTCAGCTAAGGCAGTTTGTTCTGTTATGCTGATCTGAGACCAGTTGTCGGGCCTGTATTGGAATACATTTAAGGTCAGGTCTGCACCAGTGGACTACTTTTTAACACACCGGTCTAAAAAAAAGCAATTAAGCCCTGAGGTGCTGAACCATGGAGGGCACAAACAGAGAGAAAGAGAAGGGGTGGAAAAAAAGAGGTATTTTTAGCTGTACTGCCAGAGAAGGGGACTAACATTGCCTGAGACTACATAAATGTTTTTTAGTCCATATAATTAGTCTGTTCTTTTCTACTTGCCCTGTGATAGTGGACTTTTTCTACTTGCAGTCTGGATGTCCCTCCGCTGGGAATATTGCAGTCAAGGTGAGATGGCTGCAGGGTCTGGAGGGAGAAATAAAAATACTCTGAGCTATTTAGCTTATGGAAATGCGCTGTTACGGCAGAATGTTGCAGTTTCATTTGATTGATTTAATTTTACATAATGCAAAACAAACATTAAAGGCTTGTTAGCCCTTTAAACTGGCCAGTAGTAGACTGTAAAAATAATTATATTTATGGTACACATTTTGCTGTTGTGATACAGTGTTTCAGGCATTATGGTGCGTGTATATTTTTACAGTTTATAAGTGTATTTGTCATTAAACACAAATTGTCATTACATACAAAACAGAGCCACATACACTAAAATAATGCCAAAAATGTTTTTTTTTAACTTACATTTGCATTACATTAAACGTAACATAAATCAACCCCAGTTTATTTAACTGATAACAAAGAGAAACCATATAATTATATATAATGTGTCACACAGGAATGTCTTCACTGTTTTTTACCAAACTACACTAAATTACAATGAAGATGGTAAAAAAACAATCCTTTTTTTAAAACACATGGAGTATTGTACAGTAAAATTGTATGTATTATCCTTTGTGTCAAATGGAATTTCATTGTAATGTAATATTTAGTCAACAGGGATTCACTGTACCATTTTTTTACATTCTTTCCAATGGAAAGAACTTTTTACAATGTAGCAATAAAATTAAACTGCAGAGATAATAATGATCATTAAGAAGGCATATGCATTAAAAGGTATGTATTTTAGACAGAAGCCAGCACAGTGGTATTGATACAGATTGAAGACATTTTGGTCCTAATTTCCACCAATACAACATATCTGACGATTGAGCCAAAGGCAGAGCAACTTAAGCTCTGCTAAACTCCATGCTGCTGAAAAAAGTCTGAATGCTTTTGCTTCAGGATTAAGGAAGTGCTCTCTTCCTGACAGGAAGTGTTTACTCCCCACTGACAAACCCTTTTGACTGAGCAAGTCCAATCTTGCCCCTTGAAATAGACAGGGAGTGGTTTACACACCTCTCTAGCATCTTGGCTCTGACACTTTACAGATGACAGAGATGAAGGTTAATTTGATTCTAAACTGATGCATTCCAAGTCTTATTTTGCCTCTGTTTCCCATTATTGCATATGAAGGCTAGTGTTCTAAAATGTCCCAGTGTGCCCAGCTAAATTTGTACTTTACTGGAATCCACAGGTTGCCTGTGGATCGCGGGCCGCAGGCACTGGGAGAGGGAGTCTGATTACATCACAGTGAGTTTAGGGTGGACGCTTATGCTGGTAGTGCAGTGAACAGTGGAAAGCCCCATGCTCTGTTGGGTGGATGTGGGTCTCCACCCTTCTCTTGTCGTTTGTGGAACTCTAAGGTCAGACACGTAACGGCCTCCCTCCTCTCGTTTTTCTCCAGGGGCCGGCTGAGGCCACGCTGTTTCCGCCTGTAATCAAGAGATCCGCACGCTGACCTCACTCACTGTGTGCGGCCCATGCTTGTTTTCCTGTATTGTATGCGAGAATTATGGAGGTGTAATAAAGCAAAACTGATTAAGGCAATACAGTTTTTATTACTGTAAAATTGAGAGGATAATATCGCAATGAAAAGAAAAAACAAAACAATGCAAAAAACGAAGCCCTTTTATCTATAACTGATACCAAAACACAAGCGTGTTCATATTCACAAGATATTCATAAATAAATAAATATGGCATATTTTAGCATCACAATTCCATTTCTTCTTCCTGCATCTACCTTCATTTCCCTCTCAGATGCCAACATATAAATCTGTTGGAGAGAGAGAAAGGAGAGAGGTGACTGGAAATTGGATTTTGTCAAGCGTATCGCCTAGTGTTTAATCTTGAATATCTGTGCTGTATAAAAAACATCATAATCTTCAGAGGTCTCTTCCTGTCAGGTCTGAGTTAAGAGCAACTTTTTGGACAGAGGAGGATAACCAGTGTCAGGAAGAGTGATAAAAGGAGCAGAACTGTACATTACTACAAGTACATTGTACTATGGCAAATGTTTACCTAAAACTATGTAAATAAGAGGAATTAGTCAAACACTGTATTGTATATTTAGTTTTCTATGTGCTTGATTCATATTAGTCAGTTGTAGCATTCTGCACTGAAATATTTCTCTCTAATGTCGGCAGAACTGTATAGTTGATTGTTGCCCCCGGCAATCTGTGCTAATTTCATGTCTTTCATATTACCCCATATGCATTACATTTCATATAAAGTAATAACAACAATGTTTAAACAACATTCCACGTTTATTTATTTGATAAGTAAACACCTATGCAATACGCTGGATAATGTACAGCGAAGGGGTTAATTTTGCAATGATGACTGGCCGATTGCAAGTTATATCTTTTATATTGTCCTCCACTCACAAATAACACCTTCTGAATCACTGCAGCTGAAAATACACTGAAAACTGGAAGCATTCTGTCTGGCATTTTTTTATCGCGAAGTCATAGCCTGTATTGTAAACATAATTAGCTGTGAGGGTTCTCTCATGCAGATGTGAGGTTAAAGGTTACAGTTGGTTTCTGGTTCTTATGTGACCCCACTGAGGTGAAGTTTCCACTTTAATCTCTTCTGCTCACGGATCACCAGGGACGTTTTCACCGCGCGGCGCTCAGGGCCGTGATGGATGATTCATGGCACATGATCAATGGTTCTGTTAACAGCATCTCTAAGTGACATAAAAATCACTTTGGCTTGCCAGCGTATGAAATTCGATGCACATGGGTTGAGAACTTTTATGAATGCTGTTTTATGGGGGCTTAAATCTGAATGGTCATAAATTAGACGAGGAACGTCGTTTCAGGAAAGACACATGATGTGTGCTAAATTCCCATGGCTCAAACAGTAGAGCATGGTGTTAGCAACGCAAGAACGCTGGTTCGATTCACAGTGTACCTTGAATGTACTGACAAAGTCACTTTGACTAAAGTGCCTGTCATATGCATACATGTAATAAGAAGAGAGTTACTGTCATTTAGAGGGAGCAGGAATATAGGACAGGAAGGACATTTTTTAGCGTAACACAGCTTAAGTGCTCATCAGCGTTTACATTCAGTTCATTCTAGAATTGTGGAGTAACTTCTCCAAATTTTCGATAAAAAATTAAAAAGGTTAATCATACATTAAACCTAATGTGATGTATTCATAATCTGCTTGGCCATTACCTACATGATCATTCTAATAATTCTAGCATCCTTAAGCGTGGTGGTTTACTTAATAGGGCTATTTTGGTCAGTTGGTACACACAAATTACCAGCAGGTGGTCTGGGTTGTGCTTCGTGTGAACTTCGGTATATAGTGCACAATTGATCTGAAAGTAATCTGCTTTGATTCACCGTCTTAAATCTGTTCGTGACATTTTTGCTCTGGTCACACTTACAATTTCTCAAAGCTGCGTGTCTCCAGATAAGTTACCTGCAGAGAGCAGCTCACATTTTTTGAATCAGGAGTGATAACAGTATAATTCAGAATTACCCGACTGATATATTCTTTTATTTGTGGTGTCACATGTAATTGAAGACAATGGGTACCATAGGATTCCACTTACAGTAATAACACGTTTACATTTGTTCATTTAGCAGACACTTTTATCCGAAGTGACTTATGGTGCATTTAAGGTACCCAGTTTATTATTACATATGTTCCCTGGCAATTGAACCCACAACATTTGCACTGCTAACACTGTGTTCTACCAGTCAAGTACAGTAATACAGTAATAACACTGCCAAACTTGGTCAAGTTCGGTTTCAGAAAGAGGAAAAACAGAAAAAAAATATAAAAACTAAATTATAAAAATAAAGTTCTGCCGAGAAGTTTGTGTGAGGAAGCAGTGTGTGAATTTTATACCTTCATTAGAGGCTCTTTTTTCACACCCATCTTCTCCTTTTTACCATCTCAATGCTCCAGACCTTGTTTAAACTGAAGGGGCCCCTTGGTATAAGTAATGAATGGACTCACGTTTCGATGAATTAGTGCAATCGACTTCTTATCAACACCCTGATGATTTGAACCTACAATTTTATGGTCAATAATAATAATATTGCAATAATAGGTCTGTCGATTATGCTGCATATCATTTTAGGCTTTTAAATGACCTCACTTTATTATTACTTTATTAATATTTTGATGTTTCAATTGACCAGAATCATCCGATGGGGACAAATGTGTTTTGTGAATGGCTGTCCTGAGAAAGCCATTGAATTTCGCTCGTCTTTCATAACGAAAATCCTCAGTGCCTTGTTTTCGTTCAGAGGTTTAGAATCTGTGTGTCAGAAATCATGACCATCTTTCCTTTAATCCCCTCAGCTGGTTAGCACAAACATTTGGTCTCTGGCTTTTTGTCTCTGGCCCTTTTCACCACACATTTATCAAATCAAAGTTGCGGTTTGCTGTTTATTGTTTTGTTTGAACTGTTTTGTGAGTCTGGTCCGGTTTAGCACAGTGCGGTCTCTTCACGTTCTGTGCACTGTCTGTGTGTGTAGCAAAAGGTCGTTTGTGTCCTCTGTCAGAGGCTTTGCACTGGTATGTCATGTGAAGCTCTGGGTAGCTCTGTGCTAAGGTGCACTGGCCCCTCAGCGGGCCCTTCTCATTAGATTTGATCACAGCTTTGCAAAGCATTACCTGCAAAAGCACAACAACAGCAGAAAGGGGCCATTTGAAATGTCCCTTAAAGCAGTTGTGCCTTTAAGCCTCCAGTCCTATTAGGTTACCTCATGTTGAAGTCCCTTGAGGTCTGAGATGTAAATTCAACAATGTCAGGGCTTTTTCCCTCCTCCCATTCCCTCTCCTCATTTCTTTCACCACCTTCTGTCATTTTCCACTCTTTCCACCCTCCAGCCGTGAAACTTTGAAAGCTCGGATAGTGTTATCAGGAAAAATGTCAAGCAGAAATATTTCTAGAAATAGAGATCTGCTCAGAGCAACAAGCCAGTGGAATGTAGTCATTTGAACTGAGTGAGAATTACAGTCTGTGGATTCAAGTAAAATTTATGACTAAAAGGATATTATACCCTAATGCTTCCTCAGCAAAATCTGAATCCAGTAGAAATGGGCCAGTGGTGGTCACATGCTTGTGGCACGAATGAGGCGGAGAGTAAGGAAGAAAGCAGCCGTTTTTTTATGTGTTTGAGCATTGTGACTTACATTTCCTTTTAATTACCCTGTGTTTTCGGAAGTAATTTTCCCTTAACACAGATGGTACGGTTTTAGAATTGATCAACAAGCTGGCATGAGTGACAGAAATTGGGTTTTTAACTCATCCTGTAAGTTATCCCTTCAGCTCACACAGATGCTACACTGACTGCATTTCCTGAAGGCAGCAGGACATTTACAGCTATTGCAAAATTGGCTGGATGCTTACGGCTCACCCTCAGGCCTCCTGTAGGCGTGAGATGCTTTAAAGGTACAGGGTGTCATTTATGAGAAATTGCAAGAATTATGACTGTTTTTATACAGTAATCAAACACCCCTCCATCTTTCACTACCAAACAGATAGTTCCGCCACAAATTCATGCCATTGGTTGAGCCATATTATGACCAGCCCAGATGGGTAACTCAAACAAACAGAACTCTTATTTGTGTCAATAGTGATATGGAAATGACACAATTCAGTTTTTTCCTGTTTCAATTCTCTGCTTTTTAAGTTAAGGGACTTGCGAAATGTATTTTTATGTATTTAAAATGTTGTCTGAACAATTTGTCACTCAAGCTTTGTCACTAAACCTGGCCATTTCAAAGAGCGACTGATCGATATGATAGATAATAAGTAACTGGGCTGCAAATAATGATAACCTTTTGTTGCACAAAATTGTCACAGTCCTCACAAAATAATGGACACCTACGGATTATCCACAATAATGTGGAACATTGCACAGCAGACGATTTTAAGTCTGACAGTAATTGTCTTGAATTGTGTTGTTTAGTGGCAGTTCTTAAAAAAGGCAGAATTTGAAGAGGTGACTTCTTTCAGTGGGTTTGTACCATGCTGGCAGTCTTGCACTTAAATTTACATTTATGCTTTTGCAGACGCTTTTATCCAAAGTGACTTACAGTAAGTACATTTTTGCCATTTGGTCAGTATGTGTGTGTCCTGGGATTCGAACCCATTACCTTTGCGCTGCTAACGCATTGCTCTACCAATTGAGCTACAGGAACACTGACACAGCATGCTCTGGGAAATCACGGCAGCTATAACAAACCTAGGAAATAACAGCCTCCTTATCTGAGTAGTCATGTAGTCGGATGACTGGTTAGGGACCGTCCTGACCCATCCTTTTTGCAATTATAATGTGAAAGAGAATTCTGTATTCTCCCAAAGTCACCTTGCAATATCAGTGATAGGAACATTCAAAAAGCTCTTTTTGTATTTGTGTGTTTCTTTGTCACTGTTTTTAAAGCAGTGTAGTAACATTAAAATCATAGCCTTGTTAGTCTAAAATGTCACCCTAACTTTAGTGACATGCTGGGGCAAAAAGCCTCAAACTTGTGATTATACACAAGGTTTACTCTATCCAAGGGTAAAACTTGGCAACGAGAGCCTGATCTTAGACCAGTAATTAGGGTTGTTTTTCTCACCATGCCCCTCAAGGGCATATGTAGCATGGAACTGTGGTTTAGTCTGACTTTCATGACAAGTGTGGCTTTCTGACACACCCAGCACATGCCAGGCAACAGATGGTTAGTCCCCAGGCAGCGTTTGAGTCCCCCGCTGGTCCTACCTCTTGATGAGGCCCTGTTTGTGGATTCGCTAGCAGTACAGACAGGCCCCTGTTGGCATGCAGGGCCCCTGTTTTACAAGAAGGAGCCACTTAATTATTCTCTCCTCGTTTCTGTTTAGGGTAAATATTTCATTACAAATGGTTGAGTGTGAAAGAGAAGATGGAGGAAAATGAAAGCAAACATTCTGTTGGATTGGTGGGAAGTACAACATTATTTTTTTTGTTATTATTATGACAACAACATTATTATGTTTGTTTCAGCATTATTTGTGTTGCTGTTTATTGATCCTAAAAGTCATTTAACTGCACATTGTTTATTATTGTACTGTATGTATTGGTTTTTAAAAGGTCAGGGGTCAAGTTTTGGAAAATGCTGGGAGGTCAGGGGCCAGTGAATAAAGTGACCTGATAAGAGTTATGATTTTTATGTACAAAATGTGCACCCACAAGCACAGCTCAGTCTCACACGGGGATTTAGGCATGACACAACATGTTCCAGTGAGAAGTAATTTGTCTGTCCATGCTGAAAGCTCTACATTAATGTCAAGTATAATAAAAGGCAAAAAATTGCAAATTAAATGCCAAAAAAAATCCAAGAAATAAAGTCAAGGCCAGCGTTCTTTTTTGTAGTTGGATTCAGACATTTAGGATTATAGTGAGATGGTGAGATGAAGGCACATCAGACCGTTTTGTGTTCAGATGTTGACTTTTTACATTTGCATCATCATTTTGAGGTCATTTGTTTTGCTGCTAAAGCTGCTCCAAAACATTTCCTAGTGTATGAGTGACAAAATAAGAGATTTTATATTTTTTTACAGGCTGATTACAGCTGTGCGATAAATGAGAACAGATGCTATATAAAGTTGTCTCTCTCTCTTTCCCTGTCTCACTCACTCTCTTTCCCTCTCTCACTCACTCTCTTTCCCTCTCTCACTCTCTTTAGTTGCTTTATAGCTGGAAGTCAATTCATTTATAGAAGGTCAAATTTGGCCCTTTTAAACAGTATTAATGCTTTAGGTGCCTCTGTGTCACAGTCAGATAATTTTGTATTCGGTCTGTTGACTCTCAATTCAAGGCTGACCTTGATGTGTTTTAGAGCTCTTCAGTCCTGCTGAAACCAGAACATTAACAAGTGTGAAAATGTTCTTTGAGTGGCTTCACATAAAAGATGGCTAAAAATACATCTGTTTCATACCTGTTTCAAAATTGCTTGTTGTTGCTTTGTGATGAGCAGATTTTTCAGCACAAAGTTATGTAGTACAATTAACTTAGTCCAGCAGATATATATATAATTTTACTTCAACAAATTGTAAAAATATGAATATATGTGTACACCCGCTGTCCATACGTAACAATACTACATTCAACATTATGCTGTGTTTTAATTTGCCTACTTAATTTGCACTAAAAGTATGTACTGTGTCTGTGATTGTATGAGTGTGTAGCGGAAGAGTACGCAAGTACTGGGACATACTAATGTGTAAACTAAGTGGCCATTTTAGCCTAAACACACACTGTGTATAATTTAGCCGAATTAACTTAACTGAATTAATTCAGTTAAGAATCACTTATTTATTTTAATAATTTAGTGTAGTATCACTAAACTCTCGTGACGCTCTCGCAATGCGTTGTGGGTAATATGAGCCGTTGGAATGTTCATGGATCTTCGTGGAACTTCAAGTCTGAACAGGAAATAGTATACTATCATTTGCACTATTTGGGCAAACTAATTCTAATTTCAAATACTTCTGTATGTAGGACAGATAGTATGCAAATTCGGACACAATGTTTAGAAGTCCAAAGAAGTAATGAGTAAAGAAAGAGAGATGCATTGCATTGTGGGATACAGTATTACGCTCACTCTCTGTTGGATGTTGCACTTGTTTTGCAATCCTGGGTATTTTGTGCATGGCAAAAATGTACATGCTGTGTGCCGTACACACACTATGCACTGCACATACTATATACTGCATACTATATACAGCAGTATAGCAGTGTAGTATTTTGAAAATAGCTTGTGATGGTGGAGTTGAAGCAGCCCAGTGTCTGGCGCTGCTGGGTTGTGTTTCTGGTTTTAGCTGCAGTCAGAAGTTGGTGTGGTTTGGGTTCACTTTGTAAACACTGGACATGATGAGGGGAGTGAATATGACAGCTTTCAGAAAGAAAGAAGAAACACGGTCAGATCTGATCTCAAGGATTCTGCAAGAGTTGTAGTGAATTTGTCATTGTGCCATTAACAAAGTTTTGATTAATGGTGATGTTTTGGAGGAACTTTATCTGTGGTAGGAAAATAAACTGTGTGTTTATGCTGCATATCGTCCTCTTCCCGATCCCACAGCACACAGATGACTAGCCTGTAATTACACACATACACACACACACACACACACACACACATACAGATGATGATGAAGGCCACTGTTCCTGCTCTGTTTCGGCTCGTGAAGGAAGATTTCTAGCAAATTTACTTTTACTATTTAATTTTTTTTTAAAGATGAATGAAGTTTACATAATCGGTGTTAAAATCCCATCTATGTCAGTTTAAGGTACAGACACATCTATGAGTAGGTTGGTCCAAAAGATATTAGAACTGTGACTTTGTGGACTTGATAACACATTACCTTATTTAGTTTGAGTGACCTGACAAAGATCGATTGGCTCAACCAATGATTACTATAAATGTAAGTTTGGAATGGGACTTCCTGTTTGTGTGACCAAAGGCAGGCAGAAAGAGTATTTGGAAAACTGGTTTAGAAATAAGCACTGTTTTTGCAGTTCCATTTTATTATTCACTAGATTTATTATACTACATTTTCCTAGATTTTTTTAGATTAGAATTCCTATAAATTTGGACCAAATGAAATCCAAATTGGAATTTTGTGGTTTCTGCTTTGTCTCTGAGCTTTAAGGCCATCCTTATGCTAATGTATCGACTCCAGGAGAAGATATGATGCATAATGGGGAATTTTTCCATACTTTGGGAGCACAAGCAGAAGGAGCACAGTCACCCTGAGAGACAGACACACCAAACATTTGATCGGAAGATCTGAGAGGCCTTGAGGTGTGATTGGCCATAAAAGACCATTGTGGCACTAAGCCATGATAAGCCTTTAAAACAAATGCTAGCACCTTCTGTAGTGAATTGGAAGCCAGTGGAGAAATGCCAGGACTGGTAAACCATTATCCCTGTTCTTAGTGCCCGTCTAAAGCCTGGCAGCTACATTCTGGATGAGTTGCTAGTTGCAGAACAGATGGTGTTAAGAGATATAGTGGAATTATGATAGTCAGGGCAAGAAGATGCGTAGCATGTATAGCAGTCTCTAGAACTTCAACAAACAGAAAGGATTTTAGTTAAGAGATTCTGAGCTAGTTCTGAGCTAGTTTTGAGCTAGTACAAGCTTAATTTTAAGACCATTTTATTTTTAAATTTAAGGGCTGGATTGAAAATAACAAAGACGTTGTTTTGGTCAGACACATTAATGGAAACTGAAGATATTTGTAGTTTTGCTCTTTTTAATGTACTTTTATAATGTGTTTTTTTTTGTCCATCTTTGGCCTCATGAATCATTCATTGTTTAGGGATATGAAGTCTGCTTAGACATTTTGCTTCTTATTTTCTCCACTGTTCACACACAGTAAATGATGACACCAGTTTCATTTTAGAGTGTACCGTTCCTTTAAGAGAGGCAGACTCTGCACCAACACATACAAACCACTTATCCAAAATATTATTATCCAATAGAAATGAAAAGAACATCATTTTAAGAGTTTTAAAAAAGGAATTTTGACATGGGTCAGAAATTATTTAAATCTGTGCGGAATAAATTGTTTTTAATGAGAAACTGAACTAATGTTTGTTAAAACAAGTATGAGCAACGACATTAGTGAGGAAGCTGTTTATAATAAACCGTCAATGAAGACTAAATTACAAAAGCCTCCCCCAAAACAAATTAAAGGTTGTATTGTTTGGTGTGCTTAATTTCTTTCTTCCGCTGAGATCTATTTGTAGAGCTCCAATTATATGTGTTCTTTTACTGTTATGCATTTGGCAGACGATTTTATCCAAAGCGACTTCCAGTTCATTCAAGTTATACATTTTGTCAGTGTATGTGGTCTCTGGGATTCGAACCCATGACCTTCGCGTTGCTAGCGCAATGCTCTACCAACTGAGCTACAGGAACACTTGTACATGTTCTTATGTTCTTGACCACAAACTATATAGAACATTTCCAGATTCCATCTCTGAAGCACGCACTGGCCTCCTACAAGGAATGTAAAATATGTGTAATGAAAGGAATTTGTGTGTAGCTTACGTGCAGATTGAGTTGATGTGTGATTTGGCTTCTACCTCAATTTTTGGGTCCAAATTGCCTTACTGTATGTTGGAAATTGTACCCCAGAGGAATATGAAGCATTGTCCAAAATCAGGTCCCAAACCTCCATCAGGGACCAATGCAGCAGATGGCATCATCTCACTGAACTCTTTCCCTCTCACTGGGGGCAAAATTGCCAGCATGTTTCATTCCCGACCGCAGATAGTGTTGCCATTTATAAATTGAATTATTCATTTTTTTATGAATAATGAAAAACTTTATGAAGTGATATCATATCAGAGTTTCCTTAACATGACTTGTCATTAGCCTGGCAGAGTTGAGTGGTTGGCATCACCCGTCCTTTTTCAAAAAGAGATTTTGTCATTTTTTTTTTTTTACGCTCGGTTAGTTGGCCGGTATTCCAACTTATCACTTCCTCATACATGAGCTTTTTGCTTTGCACATCCTTCTTGAAATCTGTGGTATTTTTAAAGCACTGAGTAGTTGATTACAGCTTTGTGATGTCAGAGGGGAAAATTCCGATATGATAAACAGTCCAGGGGTTGTGACTGTACGTCAGAACTGAATGGTCATGTGCGTGTAAGGTAGCTGTTTGAAAGAGGAGAAAAACAGGCCTGCAATTAAATGTGTCTGCATGCTAAAGCCTGTGTTTGTGCAGTGTTGTGTGAGTTGAAAGAAACAGTTTCTTCTGTTAGTTCTCTTTGTCTTTGAGTAGTTTTAGCCTATTTTTAGATGACACACCAGCAACACATTTGTATAGATGCTAAAGATTTTCTTCAGGGCACTTATCAGCAAATAAAGATTTTCTCGAACATAATTGTATTTGCCTTTTGTTTAATAGTGTCTTTTACCTTGAATCGTGTGAAAAATAATACAGTAATTTTCCACACATTTTCCACTAGGTGGAATAAGTTCTTCCCACACTGTTTTAGATAAACCCTTTGGTGAACATTAGGTAGTAACAAATCAAACTGTAGCTGGTCAAGGTACTATACTGTAGGTTGGTCCAACTCTTTTGTCGAGGTAGCGGTTAATTGTAAAATAAGATGCAAGGGGGACCAGAATTTATGCCAACAAGTAATCGTGTTAATAATCATGATCTTAATATTGGTCAAAATAATCGTGATTATGATTTTTGTCAAAATTGAGCAGCCCTATATTTAAATTTTTCAATATCCTCTTTTTATTTCTCAGCTTACCATCCTAGAGGACTATGCGGACCCCTTTGATGCAGCTGATCAGATGGGCAGCACACAGACGGTTACGGAGAAGCCCACAGAGAACGATGGCTACATGGAGCCGTACGAAGCCCAGAAGATGATGGCTGGTGAGGCAATGACGTTTTTCTGTTGTAGTTTGGGCGACCATCTTATCTTTCATTTTGCAGGTTGATGATTATGAACTCTACAGTGTGTATCGGAACAATATAATGAACTATGATGCATCTGGGCCTGTTTAAATGTGTGTACTCTAGGCCTTTGGGATCTTTCTCGTTTTACGCTTAATTCATCTGCAATCACGCGCTTGCTGTTAAAAATGGTTTAGATGTGAATTTTACTTCACTTGATGAAAACCCGAAAGTGTGTTGTCTAATTTCCTCTTTTTGTATTTGGTTTTCTGTTTAGTGTACAGATAAACAGAAAAATAACAGTCAATTAGATCATGAAGATTGCTTTGGCTTCCTCTTTGTGGTGTGAAACAGCTGCTAAGTGTTTTGTTCAGATGAAATTCATAGGTCTATGGCAGCAATTAGCCTTGCGTGAGCGGACTAGTGCACAAGGAGAAAGTCTAACCTGTCTGAATAAAGACAGCAGCCATATGTGAGCTGTCCTGAGTCCAGTAAATACAGTGTAACCTGATTATGTGTCAACGGCACAAACATATACAGGTCCCATCAGTCACACTTAGTAGCTCATATACTGTAAACAATTGTTATTTTGAGCTGTCTGTGTTGTAATGGGCTTTGAATAGAAAGTCGCTATATTTCTTGACTTGGTGTGGCTGAAACAATAGAGAGACAAGCTGCCATTGATTCACTGCGGGCTGGTGTTAGAAGAGATGAAGTAATTAAGTTACCCGGCAGACAGACAATAGACATGCAGGATAAATGTGTTCCTCAGAAGAATTTGACATCTAAGTAAAAATTTAAATCCTCGTATTGACTTTAATCTGTGGACCGCAAGTTTAGAAGTTAGTCAACAGGCACAGCTTTCATCAGTAGATCACAGACGTTAAGCACTAGTGGCTGTTTTTCTATGCGATCAAGGCATACGGTAATTTTTAGAGGGATGTCTCACTCACTATACTGTAAAAGCAGTCTATACAATTAAAAACAACAAATCTGGCCCTTTACTGTAGCTCTTAATCTCATTCGTGCATCTGCCAACATCACAAGTATGAATATGCCCAAGTTTCAGTAAGATATGAGAACTATGACAGATTCAAAGAATTTCTGTGAATTGACTTACATTTCAGTCTGTTCTTCTCACAAAGCTATCGTAACATTTCAGAACACTTTTATGAGGTTGTTTTCTCTTATTTTTTTTAATTACAAACCTTTTTCTTCAGTTTCTCTCATATTTATTCTGCCCCGACTCATTTTTCTCGGGCCTTTTTCTCGCCTGACCTTTCGCCCCACGTTCCTTCTCCTGTGAATATTAAACTTTAATGCAGTCTTAACAGCTTTTCTTAAAATACTTCACATCTCTCAACAAGACAAAGCCACACAGYGGCTACATGYGAGGTCAAACTCCTGTGTCATCTGTGTCGTAAAATATGCTGTTTAAGGGAATTGTCTGCCACACATAGATCTATGGAGTTGATGACCTGACTTAGTGGTTGGTGTACATTCATCAGACATGTTGGGTTGTGGTGCTCTCATAGGAGACACAGGTTTGATTATGGCCTGCATCATGGCCAGATTCCGTTCTCTCTTTTGTGCGCGCCAATAATTTCTGTTGTTCACCTGGCATAGGCCTTGAAATAAAAATGATTTGTTCACACTGTATTAAATCACTGATGCTACCTTTGAACTTTTTAAGGTTGTCTGCCTTTTTTGCAGTTAAATATTTTGGCGGTGCAATATTTACATCTGTGCAACAGTAGATAAATAGTGAAACTGAACCAGAGTGAATTTGCACTGTTTTAGACAACGTGTCTTGTGTCAGATTTTGTCGGATTCTCTGTTTGAAGACATGACTTTAACGTTTAATCTTTCACTCAGTCCGACTCTGACTCTAACACTGGAATCATTGTTGTTCTGTTTATTTGACTTTTGGGCTGAACTGCAAAGACTTGTACATACTTTTCCAACAGTTTTTGAACCACAGGAACTGACGGCTCGTAAATCAACTCAATGCTTAATTTCCCCAAGTGGTGTTTTACAGCACATCGTTACCTCAGTACTGGACAGCTGGACAGCTTTTATTTGGACGCTGTTCCTCCTTCCGTTTTTTTCTTCCTTTTCTATTTTTTCTATCTGTCTTTTAAATCAGAGCCATCTGTCCTGTCAGGGAACGTAGGGAAAACTAAATTAATAAATAAACATCTTGGACATGCTTCGAAGATTACAAAGCAAAAGGGAAGATAAAACTGACGTTTTATTTGCTGGAATTTGCCGGAATTTCAGATTTATGTGCATGTAAAATTTAGGTACATATTGAAGAATGTTGTTTTGTTGAAGTTAACCATGTATCCTGCTTGTGTTTTTATTGCGCATCCATATGCGAGTTTCACTTTTTGTTACGTTGTGATTTTTTATTACAATTTTGCAGCTCCTCCATTTTTATAGCTTTAATGTATCAGTTTGTTTATTAACATTGATTATTCAAATTACTGTCAAATAATAATGACAGTCATCCTGTTTCATCTTGCACAATGTTTTTACACATCTTTGTGAACAACAGATACTGTCACCATGTCTTAAGTGCTTTCTAATTTAATATATTTTAAAATATTTTACAATTATATAAAACATTTTTCAGTGTGTGAAGCAGAGAAAGAAGAATGGTTTTCTTGTGTGTGGATTGCGTGGAATGTGTTTGGCTGTCATTTACTGTCATTAACTGGAGCGCTGCTGTTGCCTCAACCACGTACACACACTCGCATCATATTAAGGCAATATGTGTGAGCAATATTCATCAGAGGGTTTACCCTTTCCATAAATATTAAATGAAGTATACCTAGCAATCTAAATGAAGTGAGACTGCTCTCTCTGTCTGTCTCCCCCTGTCTCCCTCTCTCAATCTCTCCTACACACACACACAACGAACACAGGCACTTTCACTTGGATAGTTGTATGTGTTTGAACTTGTCCAAAGCCTGCAGAAAGACAAGGCTGTTTTGACCTGCCAGCCCGAGCCTGAATTGTCGTGTGTGTGTCTTTGTGTACATGTACATTACAGGTTTCGCCTGCAGAAACTTTCCCACAATCCCCAAGGTCTTCCGTGTTACGCAAACACTCAGCATGACAATTCTGATCAAACTTTACGCACGCACTTAATGGAGTGAATGAGAGACATAGAGCAGGAGAGGCAGCTATTGGGACAGGTATTTCAGGTTCAATGAAGGTAGTGTATTAACAAGTAGTGTTTTTGTTGGTCTCTTGTAAATTAATGATTGGGAAAGCAGATATCTAAAGAATTATGGCCGCTTGGCTCTCAGGCCTGTGATTGGTCCAGCACTATCAGTTCAAGGCTCCTACAGCGTTCAGCAGTAAAATTCTCACAGTGAACTGCAGATTTCACAGCATCTGCTGAATCAGCTGTTCTTCTTAACGGCCCCAATATTTCATCACTACAGTTAAGATAAATGTGTGGGAACTTATCATCAGTTTGAATTGAGCCAATTCTTTGTGTCAGGGAATGAATATATACTTCATTTTTTTATTGGGAAAAACTTTGGAAATGAAGCACAATACTGTAAGTTAAGTATTACTGTTACAGTCACACAGTGTAATTTCTTATTCCTTATTTAATTAAAACAACATTATAATGTTTGTATGTAGGTGTATGATTAATATTGCTCCTTTAAGTTGGTGCTGTGGTGCAGTGGCCAGTGCTCCCGATACGTCGATCTCTGGTGCTTACGCTATATTTTATTCCCTCTCTTTCCCCCCAGTAATTTTCTGTCACTCTCTGCTGTATCTGGCAGGAGTCTTTTTGGTTCACGGAATTGTCCGGGATTTTAGGAATGCCAGCGGTTTATACAGAGAAACAGCATGATGCTGCAGTTATTATAAGAGCTACAAAAATTTGTTCTGTACATGGTCTAATGAGATCACAGTTAATGTTTCCTTGTGCCCTTGTCCTAAAAATGTGTTCCTGGTTCAGAGAGGTTTTTAAAAATCCACTCACTCATACCCTCTTATCCACCCTCTTATCCTACAACCCCAACACACACACACACGTTGGCATATGTGGTTTATGAGTAGATGTCCATAGACCTAATGGTTTTTATACTGTACAAACTGCATATTCTATCCTCTAACACCACCCCTAAACCTCAAAACCTCAAAACCTCAAAAATCACCATTAAGTTTTTTTTTAAGCGATTTTGTTAATGAGGACACAGAAAGTGTCCCCATAAACCGTGTTTACATTGTTATACACACGTCATTATACAGATCGTGTCCTCGTAAACCACATATTTAAACCCACCCACACACTTTACAACACACTCTCATTTCACTCACGCTCCCTGTTTCTTATCATTCCTAAAACAATAGTTTTAATTTTCATCACATTAGCTTCTGCATGTTTCACAGTTTTCCAAAACTCGTAGGCACGTCCAACATCAGCCTGGAAACTGAAGAGGACGTTAGACATGTACAGACGAGAGAAGGGGTGCTGCTCTCATCCTTATGTAACAGTTTATTTAGCTGGGAAAGTATTTGGAAGTAATGACACATTTCCTGTGTGCCACAGAGCAGGGAAGTGTGAATGTTCCTAGAGTGTGTATAGAGGCTGCGTTCATATTTTGCCATCAGTTTTGCTTTCGCAGTTAATCAGGCGTTGAGTCTTGAAGCAGATAGTAGGTGTAAATAAGTGTGTTGATGGGTATTAAATGTCTACAGCAATAGGTCAGTATCAGCCCTCCCACTTACTGTGTGATATATTGCTCCCTTAATATATAACACATGCATGGCACTGGAGATGCTGACTGTGTTATTGCCTGTATAATAATAATAATAATTTATATAATTTATTAAATAATGTATTTAAGTGTTTGGTTTCAGTTTTTAGCAAGAATCTGTGGTTTTTGGATTTGAATAGTTTTCATTTTGGAACATCATTATGGGGTATTTGACATAAATGTTCTTGAGTAATTGTAGGTGCATCAGATGGATGTATTTGCCCATTGTGTCACATCTTATAAGCTGTTTAAAGTTGCTTGCCAAAGCAGACCAACATAGTGGCTCAGCATGCATTATACACTTTATTCATGAATAGGTAAGTAACATGATGTATTTACTGTGGTTACAGTTATTTATAATAGCTTGTGATTTGTATTAATAGGCATTATGAATACATTTATAATGCATTAAAAATACCATTTGTAATGTATTATATGTACAGGCTTCACAGAAAGTTATCAACACTTCTCTCTGCCAGTACCCATTACAGTTTATATGCACTTAAGGAAGATGCAATTAGTTACCTGCTTGAGCCAATAGGCATCAGTGTAAGCCTACATCCATTAGGCATCCAATGTAAGCCAATCTCCCCCTCCTCATAGACTCTTCATAGACTGTTAGAGTTAGTGAGTGAGTGTGTGCGAGTGTGGATTTGGTTATGATAATGACTGTATTAATATCTTTCTTGTTGGTGATTGAATGAGGCACAGCTTGCAGGCCTTTTCAGAGAAAATAAACTGATTTTGCCTTCCTGTTCTTCCTCCGTTTTTCATTTCTTTCCTCTTTCTTACTGTTCTGCAGCAAAAAATAGGTGAATGTTTACTGCCACTTGCTGATTGACCTGAGATCTGCTGTCACTCATTTCACTGTTGGATTAGCACAACAAAAGGACGGATATGGGATGAAGGGCGGCGCGTCGGTCAATTTCAGAGATGCTTTCCAGCAACATTATCCAACTAATTATGTTTCCTCTGTTTAATTTTGGAAATTAATTTTGCTTTGTGATTTTCAGTACAGTGAGTGTCTTACAAGAGCCATTCAGATGTAAATTTGTAAGAGCAAGACTTAAAAATTACTGTTGGAAAATTAAAAATGCCTTTTTATTTGATTGTTTTTAAAGTTAAGGCACAATTTAATGATGTGAAAAAAACAATTCAGCTTTTTTGTTTACATGCTGTTCATAAAATAAGTCATAAACTACACTGTTAACATAGATACACTACTAGTTACTTTTTAAAAATAAGCTAATTGTAATGGAACTGTTTAATAAAGCTATGTCTTTTTAATTATATAGCTATTAATAACTAGCTATAACTATTAATAATCAGATTGTATGATTTATTGTATTACTCAGAGAAAATTTTATCTGCCACGGTCTCAATTAGCATATACTAAAATACTCAGTTAGCATATACTAAAAAATAATAAAACTAAAAATAATGGAACAGAATTGAAAACCGTAATAAACAAATAGAAATTTTAAGAACATTATTTCTTCTAATAATAACCTTTCCTTTGCTATTTTTAGTTAGTTACTCCCTCAAATTGTAAACATCTGAAGCTCGGTTTCCTGTTAATGCTATGACAGATCGGTGGACTTTTTTGTAAAGACTCAGCCTGGCTGTTTGCCTGTGCTTGACCACCCCATTACAGTCCATGTTTAGGGATCTGAAGGTCTCTGTAGGGCTCTCACAAATCAATAAACCTGCATCCACTTTAATCTTAATGCACACACAGACCTTTAATGTGAGACCACTCTGTTCAGTCATGAGGAACAATCAATACTGTATGTCTGTTTCGAAATTAAGGGATTATTTTGTTGAGGATGTATCACATATCAGATACTGTTATTAATAAAATGCGCGTGAGACATACAGGAGATGTGAAAAGAATTCTTTGCTTTAAACAGTTTAAAACAATCCCTTAAAGTTTACACCCCAGATTATCAGTGAGGTCTCTTTTTAGATTATCAGTGAGATCTTTTACTGCAGAGGTGCTTCATAGAGGAACTATTTTTGGCTGTATGGTTCCAGAAAGAACCTTTAACATCCTTAGAAGCTTTTTGTTTCACAAAAAAGTTCTTTGTAGTGGGATAAGTTCTTTAGATTTCAAAAAGGTAAGAATTGTTTTTAAAGAATATTTGACTGAATTATTAGGGGAACCAAAAATGGTTCTTGAATGGCATGGCTGTGAAGTACCTTTTAAGAACCTTTATTTTTAGGAGTGATGGATCCCACTGTGTTTCCATGACAATAGCCCTATCACTTTTTGGGTGATAACTGAGTAGAGGTGAGTAAGAACTGTATGCTTTGGTGAGTAAAGCTTCATTTAGAAAACTTGACAGCAGACCATTAGCTGAGAAGTTGGTAGACTGATTACATCATACACAGACGCACACACTCAGACAAACATCCTCATTTTATCCCCTTCATAAATCAAGTGATGACTTTATAGGGTATGTCATCTTTGTGCTGTTTTTCTCCTCACACCAATTTACACGCGGCATTTATTCTGCGTGACCTTTCGTGTGTTGTGTCTTGAGAATCCGGCAGTTAAGTTCTGGCTCCTGGGAAAATGGAGCAATGTTTCCAACTGAATTTAAGCATTTACTACATTCCAGTTTCCTGCCTCACCTGAAAGAAGTCTCCACTTACATGAGTCCACCTGTGGTCTGTTCTCAATGTCTCACGCTTTTTCTCTAAAATAAACACACTCTTTGTCTCCCAGAGGGGACCAGTACACTGCCACAGTGCTGAAATCACAACCAGCATAATTCATGTTAAATTCATAATTAGCACTGTGGTTGTTTTTTTATCTGTGAATGTTTGGCGAAACAGGTTATCCAGTAAAGATTCAGTAACCAATTGTTAATCTGTTTATCTATTATTATATGTCTATTTATTTGCTCACTTTCTTAGGCTGAATATTGCACGGACCCACTTTTAACAGAATTGTAAATTTGTTTACAATGAAAATATCTGAATGAAAACAAGGTAAATTTAAACAAAGCCACATTCTCACCGCCCTTTGTCACAGGCCTGTGTATGTGCCCCGCGCTGTTTACAGTAGACCTTATCAGCCAATAGATGTCCCCTGCTCCTGGTCGCTGTGTAGTTGATAGTCTCTAGTACTCTAATCAGCCCCTCTGGACAGTCTCAGTGGTAGCTGCTGGGTCACCATGGCAACCCATTACACACCGTGGCGACGAGGGAAGGTCTCAGAAAGGCAGACACAGGCCTGATAAATGACTTCCATAGTTTCCTGAGGGAAACATCAGAATAACGGTTTCTTATACTTATACTTTATCCTCAGTGGTTTGACATTCTGGTATGATGTGAATTTGTGAAATATCATGTCATCAATAATTTTATCTCATAAAACTAATCTTCGATAATCAAAATTACAAATGTAAGTGTTTTTTTCCAGGGAAAATAATACCTTAGAATAGCTTGAATATAACTCTTTTGCGCATATAACTCTATTTATAGAGTGTATATAACTCTTTTTATAATTTTTAATATTATACTTTTGCTTCAATTAGTATACTTGAATCCATAAAAATGTTTAACGTAGAAAACGGACACTTTTAAACCCAATGCAGTTTTAAAAAGTAAATACTCAGCAATGCTGTTGATTGATTTTGCATACAGTTTGTCTTAACGCATATTAAAAACGCCACATGAGCATATTTTTAAATCACAGATGGGTGCAGCTACATGCGTTTGAAAAAATGGAGAAATTTTGGTGCTGTCAACATGTTTCTGTAGCAGAGAGCCAAAGATGGCCTTGATTAAGTATTAATGGTGCTGTTAATGTAACTTGTGCCATATATAGATAATTCAATAAGTGCTGTATGATTTGACTGTCAGAGTGATGGGTCATCCAGCCCCAGTGCTGTCTCGAAATTGGCTGTGTATGTGTAATTGACTGGGCATATTGATTTTTGGGTTTATGTGATTTACGGGGATGGTTTTGGCCTAGAGACAGTGTGGGTGGACCAGAGGCCATCTGTGGGAGGGACAGGGCCCCCATCCTGGATTAATATCTCCATTAGGTCACTGTAGCACTGTAGTGATAAATCGAATCTGGAAATGTCACTGGTCATAGTTGGTACAGCTGAACTGAGGAAGAGCGTACAGATCATTCTCCCGTTCTCATTTGCTGTTGTGGAGAACAATTTTAGAAGATCATTTCCTTGAAATGGTGATTGAACGTGACAGGAGGAGGTCTAACCCTAGTGCTTCTCCTCCTGTTGGCCCAGTATGAAGTTCTCATGGAAAAGAATATCTGCCAATCTGTCCCTGATCTGCTTCTTATTTAAACCTGCACCAGTGTAGTGGAAGATATAAAGCGCGTCACTGATGGTCTTCTAAACACAGCAACCCTATTGATTTATTGCTCTGTTTATCTTGCTCTGGTTTTTATTTGTACTTTTTTCCTCTACTCTCGGTCATGTGAGAGAGAACCGGATTTGAATTTAATTTCATGTCTGGAATGGAGCAGTAAACAAGCACAAGGGATTGTCTGGCTTTTGTTTGTCTTTGAAAAGATATTCAGGGAAAGTAATCAAAGAATTATACAGTTTAGACCCAAAAACATTTTTAATGCATGTATGCAAACAAAATTTTATTGTCTTGTTAATGCATGCTTGTGTTTCATTGTCATTAACGGAATAGATTTAAAGGAAATTCAGCTATTTCTGTGATGTCACTATGTATTATAAAAAAAAGGAAAATCCTGCTTAAAATTTTAATAATTTTTTGTACAGCTCCCAAAACACAGTGTTCCTTTTTTTAAAATAACTGTAAACATTTTACTGTTAAAATGATACAGACCCCTGTGAAGTGCAGTTGACATTAATCATGTTACAATAAATGAATAATGGCTTAAATATTTACTGTCCACCTCAGCGGTTTATATGGTTTTTCAGTTCAGCTGCTCATGTCTGAGTCACTTCTGGTCTTGTATCTATGAGTTCCACAAACTAGACTCTGCCACTCACAGGCCTCTATTGGCTTGTGCGTCAGGAGGAGTTTGAGTTGAGTGTTGTCATTGTGGATTAAGTCGGGTACCTATAAGAGAGACTGACAGTTTCCTGCTTTACAATCGCATTGGGCTCCGGGGCATTGAAAAATGGATGGACAGTAAATACCACAAAGCTGATCTGCTGACACCAGAAAGCATTTGTTGCCAGAAAGACAACAAATGCTAGCCTGTGGCTACAGGTGGAAATATTTAGAGGCAAAGAGGACATTTGTTCTGTTAGAAAACCTAGTGAGCTGCCAAAAGAGAGAACATTTAAAGGAGCCATAGTCTGGCCAAATTCTGAGGCAATTGTCTGTTTATCTATGTGTGTGTTTTTGTGATTCTACCAGCATAGTAAAAGTCACACACAGCTACCTCGTGGGTACCAGCCAGAGGTCCCCATGAGGGAAATTGATTATGAAACACACAAAAAAAATCTATTCAGTCTGTATCTAAGAGATTTGACACTGCATTATCTGCAACAGGCGCACAAAAAGCTTTATTACTTCCATAAGTATGTCTGTGAAGGTCCACCATCCACTGGAATATGCTTACATAGCACTTTACTCCAGACCTAGTATTCTGAAATACATTTTGCGCAGCTGTGACTTACGATGTCGGTGTGATTTTCTTGTCTCCTTGAGCATTAGAGCATGCCTTCATCAAACCCTTGAGCCTGTCCTCTGTGAGGAATAGAGACTGTTCCTTACATAATTGAGGATCATGCAGGAGAAACCTAATTATATTACAGTAAGATTTATCAGCGTTCACCTACAACTCACCTGAGAATTCCATTTGTCATCTGGATTACTAATAGCAGCGTGATGAATCAGCGCTGACAGGTATTGGAACACGCACGGCGTACTGAGCATAAAATCAAAGACGCAATCTCGTGATTAAGAGAAGTCATTTAGAGCTAATACACAAAGATCAATCTGCTTCTGAAATTTCCAAATTCCTGTTGGTGAGAAAACGAAAGCTCACAGTTGTGAACCTGAGAGGGATTTTATAATTCAGATTTGTTTTTAATGGGATAGTTCACCTAAAATTGACCCAAAATTCGTCATTATTCCCTCACCTTCAGAGCATTCCAAATTTGACTTTTATTTTGACTTTTATTTTAAATGGATATTATTATTTGGCATAGACTCGAAATTAAATTGTTTTTTAACAATTAAGCATGAAAAACTATTCTAGTACACCCCAAAAACAAAATCAAGACTTCATAAAAGGGCATAATAGGACCCCTTATAGGTAATTTGTGTATTTTTTTCTGTTAATAGAAACCTATTAGAAAAGGTCTTTACAATTAATGCTTCCTGGTTTGGTGTTTTACATAAGGCAGTGAAATTCATAGAACACAGCAATACCAGATTAATCGGAACCCAGAAAATAATAATGTTGCTAATGTAAATTGATCTGTTTGCTTGCTACGAAAACTCCTAAGACTGAGCTGATTGAAATAAGTTCAGCCTAAATTTACACCCTGATGATCATGCGACTAGACGTCAGCTTTATTGGCAGAAAAGGAACTCCATCAACACTTTTTTTAGGAGACTTTGACTGTAGCTCACAGGTTACCAAGATGGGGTCTCTATAGGGATTGCAGTTTCCTGCCGCGATGCTTTGTGGGAGCTAAGGCCTTATACTGTCTTTGTGCATGGCACAAGCATATGGTCACCAAGTTGTTTCTGAATATACTCTTCAGTGGCACTCTGTGAGAGAGGCACTTTTGGCCGAAGTACAAGATTCTGGCGTTATTCTCAATGGAAGCTTAGCTTTGTCGTTCAGCATAGGGTGGTATTTCATGTTGTGGCCTACAATGGCCTCTTTCTGGCAGAGTGGGTCGCACCATAGGCTTGCGGGACCGGAGCTGTGTTGCCGCCTGTTCAGAGAACAGCTGGTTCACAGTGAACAGATTGGGTCGTCGTGTGAGCACCTTTCTTTGGTCAGCCACCTTCACCCCCATTTTTGGGCCAGTCACCTTTTGAACAGCCCTTGGCTGCTACCCCAGTTTAAGGTGGGTAAGCAGTGTGAACCAAATTAAAATACTCCATAAGGAACTAACATAGAAATGAATAGAAAGATAGGCTTAGTTCCATTTTTTGCACATTTTTTGTAATTTAAACATCCTGTCAGACAAATAAGATTTTTAAGTGTTCAGAAAATGCTTAAGCTAACTTTAATGTGTGTTGGGTTATAATTATGCCTTAAGGAAGGTAACAGGGTTGACAGTTTAATTACCCACTGCAAGCCTCAAGGGTAGTGCAGCTAGTTTGTTGTAGAGTAGCACTAGTATAATAAGAGTAAGTGATTGTGTGGTGTGTGTCCGTGCGTGTGCGCACGTCTTAAAAAAAGTCAGAAGGAGATTGTGTGCGCGTTTCATGTCTGCTCAATGTGAACTTGAGCAAAGTGACTGAAGGGAGATGGAGTGCAGAGACCATTGACGTCTGCTTTATTGCATTGAGCAGGTGGTGGTAAAAGCCCCTCGTCTAATGCGATTACACGAGAGAGAGGGAGGAACGGAGAGAGTAGATAGATGGATGAGTCTTCTCTTTTATTTGCTTTTGGAAATGCTATTACTGCATCCGTCCTGGAAGACCCTGATTCAGAGCCAGCTTTGCCTCGTAAAGGCAGAGGAGCAACGGTATGAGGTAATTGCCCCTCCCCTTTCTCCAGTCGGCCTCTTCATCACTGTCATGCTCTCAAATTAATTTGTACATACTCAATGACAAAACAAAGATGAAACAATAAATATACAGTAACTTCCTTACCCTTACTGGGTGTTTGTGTTGTTGTAGTTGAAGCCCTGCAGATGCTTTCCTTGTTATTTTCTTGGAATATTTTGATATTGCGTTTTGTGCATGATACTAGCAATTGTTTCCTTTTATGCATGCAGTGAGGGCCATTGCTAAAATTTACAGGGCCAGGCCACATTCCCTGAGGAGGGTCCAGGAGCAGGCTGTGCCATAGAGAACCTTAGCGCCCCCCAAGAGGACAGCCCTGATGTAGTGTTATTTTTGTAAGTAACAAGCCATGAGAGGCTGTGCATTACAGTCATTTTACTATGAGTAAAGGGTTTTCTTAAGCTTAAGTAGCGTTTTGCTGTTATTAAAATAGCAGCACAACATATTGTTGATGAAAACGCCAACGTTGAATAAATTCTTCAGTTTGTACCATTAATACTACTACAACTAATAACAATTATTAATAACTAATATTAAAAATTACTAATAACTAGTTAAAATATTTCTCTGCCAAGTAAGGTGGTTTTGTAGGGAAAACAGCCATTTGAACTCAAATGATGTCACAGGTGTGCATATATCAGTTGTTTTATAATATCTGTGTGCGTAGCTCATTCAAATAATGTCATACATTATACAATACATAGATGAATACTAAATTATTCTATACAATTTGCATTATTGTTGCAGTGGTGCTTGTGTCTGTAGAGGGTTGTTGCAATGATGGTGTAGGGACCCACTGCAGTGGAGCTCTAAACACATCACGGCTGCGTTTAAGCAGTAAAGTCTCGCCTCAATATGTCCCAAGTGGGCTGTTCCCCTGTGATGGCATTTTGCTTAAGGAAGAGCCATTAGAATTACAATGATCCCTCATTCAGAGCCAGCACTGCTCCCAGGAGACATTGTAAATAATTAAAATACCAAGCCACCTTAAAGACAAAGACATAAACATCTTTGCTGATGTTTGATTTTGTTAATAATGGCTAGCAAGGCAGGTTTTTACATGAATTTTGTTTATTTATTTTACTGAAGCAGAGGTGAGTTATGTTTGGTTGATTTAATGGGCAATAGCCACTACGGTGAGAGCTGCATTAGTCTGTTTGCCTGATGGTTCAATAACTATGAAATCTTAAACTGAATTTAGCATTGATTATGGTGTGTGCTTAACTATTTGAGTAGGGCATTTGTATTAAGCATTTTTGCTAGCGTTGGGATAGAGTATAATATTATTTATTTAGCAGAAAATTAAAATGACATGGCATAACTTGGGCTCATCTCTCGTCATTCGATCACTGTTTTAATGCATTGCGATTTTTATTACTATCACAGTATTATGGGCTAAAAATTGAACCTATTAATCATTTCACCAAATGTCATTTACATTTGTTTCTTGTTACTAGATAAACATATAAAAAGGTCCTGTAATTAGCCAGCAGCCTGATTACAGGATTTCTTATCGTATATTCTCATACCTTGTCTTAAATCAAATACTATCTCCGTAGGCTTCACAAATCATTGCCCCAATATTGCTGTTGTGTGGAGGTCTGAGATCCCTTACTGAATGCACGATTGCTGCTTCATAGTCAGTAATTGGGCCTCAGTGGGACCTCCTTACTGACTGCGCTGGTCAAGTTGCATTTGTCTCCTGCTTGCTGCTCAGACTGTTTGATCCATTATTTTAGTGAGTACAGTGTACCCACTGGATTTTTGTTCTTTTTGTTTTATACTTCCCAGCCCAGCCCTTCTCTTTCCCCCGAGACAGTATTGTCCTATATTTGCATGAGCGGTGCTCCACTCAATCACATCCAGTTTAAAATCACACTTGCCTGAATCAACCTCGGGTGCGGACGTATAATTTTCAGTTTTCTCATTTTCATTTTCAAACACCTTCTGAACCTTAAATTCATTTGATATGTCTCTTCTTTTAACACCAAGTTGGCTGTAATATATTCAAATTAAGACTAACTCCGTTCCAGTCGAAGGTCCCTTTATCTCTGTTTAAGAAGCGTTTGTATACAAGAGGAGACAAATGTCTGTTTGCCACCCTGACCTGTTAGTTGTATGTGAGGCTCTGTTTTAGGGGACACTGGAGGGCTGTAACTGTGACCGCTGGGTGGGACGACTCGTCAGCTCAATTACACAAGTCCTTAAGACTCTGGACACCATCACTTCTGTTCTGTGGTGTCAGCTGGGAATGTGTGTGTTAGACACAGAGAGGTCACTCATGTACAATATTTCTTTCAACAAGCCCTCTTTTGCAGGCCATGCTCAATATATTTTGTCCATTGTTCCCTCCATGTCAGTTTCTCTCTGTCTCTCTTTTTGATTCATCCTCTGACTTTACCTTCCTCAGTCTGGTTATTACATAAGCTGTGAAGCTCGATCGGCTGGCTTGAGGGAGGATAATTGAAAAGAGGAGCAGGGGATGAAAGCTATTCTATTTGAGTCTCTCAGTTCTGTGAAATAACCTGGAGAAAATGAAATGTACCAAGAAGCCGGAGTGGAGGAAAATAGGCCAGGCTCTTAAAACCATGTCAGGGAGTTTGACATACCTGCCATGACAGAGAGGTGCAGATTTTTTTATCCTTTTACTTTAATAAAGATGCATAACGACAGGTTGCAATCTGCAATAAATGACTCCCTGGTGCATGAGAAGGTGTGAGAGAGTGGAGTGAACCTTCTCTGACTCCGAGAAGCAAAAGCTGATGTGAATAAGGGTTTATTTTCTGTATTATATCTCTGTGCTTAAATATAGAAATCAGGGCCAAAATCCCCTCATTGGGTTTGAGGTTTTCTAGTACAATGTAAATTCATCTTTCTGCTCCGATTATGTTTACATGGTTTCTGGGTTGAAGGAATATCTAAACACCATTTACTTCACACTTTTAACAAACAGCCAATAGTTAATATAGAAAAGGAATATATTGTCCCGAGTTCATGCGTTTTTAAACTTAAAAACGCAACGTTTTTAAAACAACAGTGATGTTTAAGTGACTTAGTTATTAACTGTTTAATTAGTCCAGATGTTTGTAAGAAGAAAACACCCCTAGCAGAAGTGTGTTTTTGTGCCTTTGTAAGACAAAAGTGCGTTGTTACAAAGGCATGACATTGTAAGATTAACAGTATCTGAAAACATCCTCTACCTTCATCGGCAGGATTAAGGTGAGGACAAACACGAGCACTATTTTGTACACTTGCCTTGTTTTCTGATAACAGAGGAAAGCTGTAGTGTATTAAAGCGATAAGACTAAGATTTGCGTTTGGTGTAAAATAAACCTCACCCGGATTGCCTCATAGATCTCTGTCCTGACTCAAAAACCTTCATTGGAATTATTCCTTGTCCTTTTCTCATTCTGTCTCCATCTATTCTCTGTTACCTATCTTTGCCAGCACACTGATGCTGGAGCTAATAGGATCGTGAGGATACTGGCAGGAGGGTGAACAATGCTGTCTAACCTATCAGCTGATTGCTATCTGCGGCCTCTGTCGCATGTCGACTGGAGTAGCTTTTGTTGTGAATAGAAACTATTGCTGTGTATGAGAATTCTGTTACCATGGTAGTCAGTGAGCCTTGCAATATTAGGACTCAGAAAATGGCACTCGACACAGTTATTTATTCAGTGAACGCAATGATTGCGAGGTTAAGAGGAGGGGAATGGCCGAGTCAAGCAGCCAGTTGCCTATTAATTGTCTTTGATGGGATCTTAATGTATAATGTATAACTTTGAACCCTGGGCAGAATGAGGCAATATTGTGGGGAAAATCGCTCAAACATCGCAAAGGAACACTTGACTGAAACGTTAACGGCAACACCAATTGACTGCGAATTTAAATGCGAAACAATTTAGGAAGGTATTTTAAAATGCACAGAATTTGAGCACGTTTATGAGCTAGCAGCTTTAGGCGCTGCACAGGGAGCTGGCTGTTACTAGACTTCAGCTGAGAGACTAGACAGTGCTCTTAGTAAGAAGCACTTTCGCAAGTTATCTTCTGTGTCATTTTCCCATTGTGTGTTCTCGAGAACGGTGCAGGTTCTTTGTCCTCAGCACTGCAGATGATTCATTCGCACAAAAGCAGGTGTAAAACTGGAGTTTTGTTTTTCAAAACGAGCGCCGTTTTGTTTTTGTATTAGCTGCGAAACCAGTCTTGCTTGAATGTTTGATTTGACAGCAGTGTTTCTCAATCTCGAAGGCTAAACTGTCTTATCTGTCAACAAACTATCTAGACAAAAAGACATCTGGTGGTAAACAAACAAAAACAATAGTCCTTCCACAAAGCCCAACGAACAACATGTTTAGAAGGTAGAAAGGCTGGTATCGTAAGCCCTGCTCCAGAAAAGGGGAATTGTCTCTATAACCGAAAAAACAGTTTGAAGAATAGTTCACCTAATTTTCCTGAAAGAGAAAACATGTGACAGCCCATTATTCACAGTTTGGCTTGACTGGTTTTTGATTATAGGTGCGCAGGAGAAGAAAATGTAGGTCTGTATTGAGATACAGTATGGGATGCAAATGCGCTCTGGCTCACCCGTCCTATATATCATGGGAACTGACTTTTACAGTGTTTGAGGTCACTACCATTACTGTTGACATCTCCATGAGTCCCCCTCTAGACCAAGGTCAATTAAAACAACAATTAGGTCACATGACGGAGAACAGGAGAAATGGGAGCTTCCAAGTGAGCGTGACCTGTTTAGCATTTAATGAGGATATATACGCGCACACATGCATACTTGCACGGTAATCCTTTGC